>JXSR01S009108.1:0-11313 GCA_000969725.1 Ophiothrix spiculata
TCCAAATTTTCAGTGTATTTATTTTGTTTCTTTTAAGAACCTGTAAGGTGAATTTGGCCTTGGTCATTTAACATCTCTGACCGTAACAATATGTTTATGAGAGAAAATCCACTTCATAAAAAAAAATAGTACGCCTATCGAGTTCCTTAAAATCTTCAAATGCATGTACCTTTTTTTCGAGTACCTACCCCCCATTATTTCATTATGTTAACATGAAAGTTAATGCTGATTTCAAATGGCGGCGTATTAATACCGGAAATTATTTTCATTTTGTTTATTTGCATAAGCAACTTGAAAGATGTAAAGAACAAAATTGTGTCTGTACAGGGTGTATCAAAATGATTAGTACTCTGAATAAATAAATGTATAAGAATACTTCTCGTTCCATTTTGAAACTTAAAATTATCTGAATTGGTAGTAAATTTCTTTGTCTTTAATTTGCAAAAAAAATGAGAGCATTTGGCCATTTCGTTTTCAAGAACGGGATGATTCTGTAAAGGTACCAGTTTTGAAAACTCTCCACGGATTTGATTTTTTGCCTTTCAATTCCAATGAAGACAGAAATCTATAATTCTCTCTGCGAAAGCTTTTAATTTATATTTTCTACCTTAATGTATAATTTTACTTTCAAAATTGCCAAAATCCAACGTTGAAAGCTCTGTTTGACTTCTTATTCCATAAAGAAAGATCTTAATGATGATACGAAATACTTGCTATTGATTAAATAGAAAATGTTACATACCTTTTAATTAAATGGAGATACTACCTGTCTTTATTTAAATAAAGATGTCTCTTTATAATTTTGTTTCACAAAATAAGTTTATGGCAGTAAATAATTTGTAAAAATGCTTAATCCATTAGAAATATGTATAGATATCTACTTGCTATAATTCTGTGTGATGCCTAATTTGCATGCTTCTGATTTTCATTTAACGATAACATTCTGAAATTGGCAAATCAGGTACAAAAACACCATACAACATTCATTCTCTCCGTTTTCTGATAATTTGTGGCCTTTGATGCCGTATGAGAAACAATTTTACTTCAAATGTCCTAGGCTGTTCCACTTCTCTAATCACATGTTAACACTTACAATTTGGATATCTTGTTTCAGGCATAAGCTATTTATTACCCGTGGCGAGGTTGTAAAAAGACATAATTTCTTCTAACTAATGAAAACTCCGATTGCGTGCATCAATTTTCAAAATTCTTTTTGTAAATGGAAGGTATTGAAATGGTCTTTTTATATCCGTGAAAAAAATTCTGCTAGCATTTATAGATTTCGTGTAAAAAAATCACAAAGTTGAGTACTAATCATTTTGATACACCCTGTACTGATATTTGTTTTTGAGAGAAACAAGATTCTGCATGAATGCAGTCAATAGGGTGGTTATTGTTGTTTGAACTCCAAGTCTCAAATCAGTAGAAATGATCCAAATTATCATAAGCTGATTATGTCATAGGTAGTAATGTACAAATACGACATGGTTTGAGGGGAAGTATCGCAAAATACTGTCCCCGAGATGTTGGATGATCGAGACTTCCTCCCTCAGCTGCACCTCGGGATGATGTCTCCACCGTCCAACACCGAGGGACAGTATTTTGCAATACTTCTCTGAAATAAACCATGTTGTATTTGTTTTACTACACCTCAAAAAAGTCAAAATATAACTTGAAAATAAATCAAAAATCAACAAATTCAATACTTTGCCATGAGCCATACGGTAGTACCATGCGGATTCTTTTACTACTTTCCCCGTGCAAGTGTAAAACAAAAGGCGCAACGCGTAAAAGCATACCCGGACGGCAGTACTTGAGTATTAATGCACAAGCGGGAAAGTAGCCAAAATACTTTTTGCGCGTCTCTGCTATTAAACCAATAGAAAGACTGTATTAACTTATAAATATTGAAGAGGTGTAGTATGTTCTTGTCTATGTTAAATGGTTTATTGTGATCTGTGGAAATGAATCAGTTTATATTCTTTGCAAGAAGAAATAATCAGTTTTTCTATTAGTTGTCGGAAGGAATACAAAATGAATTAAAGTCTATAGGGCCAAATCATAGTCGGCCTCCAAACAAAATTTTTCCTAACAAACATTTGGTCGTGACGTCAAAATGACGAGTGACTCCAAACAAAATAACTTCAACACCGAGTTGAGACCAAATAAAACTTCGCACTAGATTGCACATGTTATTGAATTGCCATTATGCATTGAACCAACTGTTTGTTACCCGTTCATAGTTTAAATTCGATGGCAAATATTTGGTGACGTCACTACCAAATGTTTGGTAGGGAAAATTTTGTTTGAAGGCCGACTATGGTTACGGCCTTACTGTTGTTTGAACTCCATGTCACAAATCAGTAGAAACGATTCCGATTATCATAAACCGATTATGCTGTAGCTAGTAATAGAAGATAATGAATGGTTTAATCTATGTTAAACGGTTTATTGTGATCTTTGGAAACGAATCATTTAACTTCTTTGCAAGAAAAAATAATCAGTTGTTCTATGTCTTGTCGGAAGAAATACAAAATGACTAACGTCTTGCTCTTATGATGTTGTGTTGCTCGATAATTGTGCTATATATGGTCAAGAATTCAGCATATCTTTTGACAGTTAAGAGATCAGTCGGTCCATTGTTATCTGTTTCTTTTTTAATTCTTCAGCTATTCGATAAACTTGAGGTTTTGTGTCTCGATTTTCATTGTGTGGACACAAGCTCTACAATGTGTGCCCTGTCGTATCAATAAGGTCGGCATAGACAAAAATCACATCCAAGGTCATATTAATCAGGTTCCAACATCCAAAACATAGGAAAAATGTGGTAAAAACCAAGATAAAAATCCTTTCTCCATTCAAGTTTTACTCAGTACAAAAACTTTAAACCTGATTTTTTCAGAACTGTAGTTTTCAGAATCAATCCGATTCCTTTTACAAATTTGGATGTAACTTTGCGACTGAACATCCAATAACCAAAAGCAAGGTGTCAATTTAAAACTTACAATATCAACTTTTAGATGAAAACAAAAAATCAATTTTGATTTTGGACCCTTAAAGTACCTTTCGATATGATGGGTCACATATATGCTTCAGAGGTACTCAATCATAACTGACCATTTGAGCTAACTTAACATGTTCTTGAAAGATATGTCATTGCTTCATCTTTTTGTCCATGCACTGTACTTGCTTGAGAATAGATTTCCTGTGATCAAGTAGATACATGTAACCAAATCTGACTGGCAGTTTGTCACGGATTTGAATGTCTTGTTTGCTGAGCTTTCCAGTAATTGTGTTCGGAAATCTCTACGCCTACTTGGCTCTTATCCTACCGACCAGTAAGCCTTTTACTTAGCAAGTAGGCCAAGGAGGATAATTTGATATGTAATGATGACTTGCTTGGTTTTCAAGTTTGTAAATATTGCATGAAAGTTCCATTTGACAAAGTGTTTGTTATATGTCAATTGAATTTACACAAATCTCTCAGACATGAACAAGTATCCAACTCT
The DNA here is from genome assembly GCA_000969725.1 of Ophiothrix spiculata. Classification (NCBI taxonomy): domain Eukaryota; kingdom Metazoa; phylum Echinodermata; class Ophiuroidea; order Amphilepidida; family Ophiotrichidae; genus Ophiothrix; species Ophiothrix spiculata. The sequence continues at coordinate 3,510 of JXSR01S009108.1, forward strand.
ACTTTGACATGCTTGATTTGTGTTTTTTATAAGACACATGTTTGTGCAGATGACATTATGTGGAATATAGATGACATTTAGTGGTATCTGAAAATTGCTAAATTTAACCCTCAAATGTTTTTTTCAGAGTCCTGCAACATCGGTCGATACACAGTCTTGCAATTTTAAAGTGCATTCTTGTAGCGCATGTACTGTGTATTGAGCAATGTTGCAGTAATGCAACCACTGGACTCTGAATTCACCAAAGTATCCTTTATAAGAGCGATTGTTTCCTTATACTACATACTACACTTTGTATGTATATGAAATGCATGTGTTTATTTTAAATTCTGTTTCAACAGCTGAGATTCATAACTAACGAAAACTGTTAATTACTAAAATCTATTGTATGTTGCTTCAAACAAGAAGTTATAAGAATAAAGTAACACTCCCATATATGAGTAGGTATCAAAAAGTGTTAAGGATCACTCTGAAGAAAAATAGCTGCATGGATTAAATTTTGTAAGAATGGTCACTTATTTTTATGTATATTATGTTGCAATAATTGTCTCAAAATCCTTGCATTTAAAGGATTGTGCCCCTACAGGCCTCGTGAAATGGACACATCAAAATTAACTGCACATGCATTGATTTGGTCTCATTTCACTCGCGTATGAAATGCGCATTTATTAAACTGTAATGCATAAATTATATAACATTTTATACCTGGTGAATAGATTCAACATTATTACCCATTTTACATTTATTTGTGAACTTCTCAATTATTATCTTAGCACAGTTTTACTTAGTTTTTCCATTCATGAAATCATGTGTGCAGTAGAGATAACATAGATAGATAGAAAATTTACGTCAGTGAAGCAAGTTTTAGTGAGGGCAGTCTTAGTTGCTTTGAATGGAAAGCAGTACATACATTCCAATAATATAGGACTATATGAAGTGGAATGACAAAGATTGTAGCACTAAAATAAATAAATAATGCAAGAAAGAGTAGCAAAACATTGATGTTGCATTAGAATCTTGTTGACTCACTTTGAACTGTCACATCTTTGCCATTTGTTTTGAAAAAGCACTGTATGTTACTATGGTAACTACCATACATTATGGTGCTTGACAATAAATGGACCTTGTATAATCTAGTTGGACAACCCATTAGCCGAGATTGCAGGGGTAGAGGGCTGGAAATTCAGCCTGTTAAGCAGGGTATAGAAAAAAATAAATCTTTCTGGGAACGTTTATTGTGCTGTTGAGTATTTTCTGTGATGAAAAAATGCATGAATCACTCTAAAAACTCGCTTGTTTTTGATAGTATTTTGACATTCACCCCAAAATTTGGCTCTTTTTTTGTATTTCATCATTCAATATTGCCAGAAAAAATCATCCATCGTCTGAAATTCTAGTGATTTTTATTATTATTATTTGACTTTATATTATTATTTTTTAAAGCTTTACCCATTTTTTTTTCTGGGACTTCAACCTTTTTTTCTGGGATCGTTGCGGCCATGTTACCACAGGTTTTAAAGCCCTGCTGTTAAGTCCAATACATCCATCTCCTGCAAAATAGTTGTAGCTTTTGAGTATAGAATTAGTTTAATTTTTAATTTTTTTTTTTTGGGGGGGGGAATCAGCAATTTTGGTGACAATCTCCAAATGTGGATTTTTTGCCCTGATACTTCATCCCCTATGGATTAAATCAGAGTATATGGAATTGCATACAAAGAAAAAGTACACCTCCCGGGTATACCTCCATACCCTAAGGATGTGAAAGCCATGACACTTTATATTTTTATGAAGAACTATATCCAATTTGCATTGTCAGTGTGTTTCAGAAATATATTATCTATCAGTGTCAATGGCTATCTATGATCAGACCTTTTAGAGAGATACTCCTCTATAAAGCTGCTAACTCTACAATAGCTCGGTTTCCAACTGGTCCTCTTTACAATTTTTTTTCCAGCATGACATTCTTAAAAAAATCACCATATCCAATCCTCGATTGGTTGTGGGCACAAGGAATTTAACCAACAACCCTTAGTCAAGGGACGCTTTAAAAATGTGGCTATTAAACTTTTTATTTGTTTCTAAAATGTGATTTCTTCCCCAAACTGTGAAGTGTTGGTCCCGCAAATACAGGGATATTTAAACTTAACAAAATTGTAATTAAATAGATCATTATTAAAATAAATCTGGCTAACACAAAAAGAAAATTGAGCAGATGATAAAAAAATTATTGTAGACTGTAACAGCTAATGCAGGGAGTGTCAGTATATACATGATATATCTTTTTTTGACCAGATTGATAATAATAGTAAAATACCCCGGTAGTAGTTTGCCATATCTAATATAGCAAATAAAGCAACAGTTTGCAATCTATTGTAGAAAGCAGAGTAGTATAGTTTGCTATCTACTGTAGACAGTAAAGTAGTAGTTTACTATCTACTGTAGATAGCAAAGTAGTAGTTAGTTAGCTATTGTAGATGGCAAATTACCACTTTGCTTTCTACAGTAGAAAGCAAAGTAGTAGTTTGCTATCTACTGTAGATAGCAAAGTAGTAGTTTGCTGAGTTTGCTATTTACTGTAGATAGCAAAGTAGCTAGTAGAGCAAAGAGAATGTTTAGAAACTTAAGATATAATATTTGGGTAACAACACATGGTACAAGTACTTCTCACTCTTTATAAGTTAACATGTAATGGTCACAAATTTATAGGCATTTAAAACTATTAAAAATGATATGTGGATAGATTGGCATTGAAACAAGGATGAAATTTGCCAACAGAAACAGAATTGGTATAATAATTGTGACTTTATCAAATATTATATTTGTTGCATAACAATTGTACATACTTAAATTTGAAACTGAACTTATATTATTGGAATAATTGAAATATTTAATTATTATCAAGATAATCAATTTCAACTTTTGTGACATAAATTGACATGAATTAATAATGCCTCCCACCGGATACTAATTAGTCACTTGTTACTAATGGATATTGTAATCCACCATTGTCAGTTACCATGACAACCACTACCTGGCTCGTTAATTTAATAACCTTCATGTCTAGTTCTCCATTAATCTCCTCAGCAAATCCACACACACTTGCGCACCTCTACATGCTAAGCAAATTCTATCAGCAATATTGTATCGTCATAGCTATCAAGTGCATCCTTAACCACCTCATTCCTCCCTCCTCCCTGTCTTACTCAGTGGCCCCATGGTGAAAGTGGTACAATCCAGTATAATATTGATGCAGCATCTTTCAACCATCTTGACCTGAGGGGTCGCGTAAGCGTATACTGCCGCCAATATATGTGTTTATATGCTGCGTGCATGCTAAACTGACAAGACGGGAAAGATAGGTAGGATTCAGTCACATGTTGTATACAGACTGTGCTATGTGTTCTAGCTCTACCTATTTATTTACAAGGAATATCTTCACTTGGATTTCTGTAATCAAAACAGATCAAATACTTGCTTGGATAGGATTTGCATTTACAATACAGGATTGCATATTTAGCCTTGTGCTGCTACGGCAGATTCTTACGGATAAAATAAACGCAAGAAGGCTTTCTCATTTATCAATAACCATTACAGGTGGAATTTAAAACATCTATTAAGGAATAATCAGGGCATCAGTTATACAAGGTAAAAATAAATTTATTCCAGTAATTTGTTTATTAAACAATATTCATGGAGAGATATCAGAGGCATCACGACATATATTAAGATATTATCGGGCTTTTAAGTGCCTCAAGCGATCATGCGAGTCAGCCAGCGTCAAAGCTATGTATTATACGGTAGCTCTGCTTATATAGCGAGTGCTAACTGCTCTATGCTAGAGCCTATATGTAGACGGGTCATAAATTCCCTGAGGGCCATCGGTTGACTAGCAAGGTAGATGGGGAAATGCAAACCGGTTGTGAACGAGAATCAAATATATATTCCCCCAATTTAAGTCTGTGCCAGCTCATACATTTATGCATATATCATGATGTTATTATATGTAGGTCCATTGTAAATATCAATATCAATTTCAGTGTGCCCATGCAGAATGACTTGAAATTGAATTTCGCTGTCTCAATTTACTTATAATTTCAATTTGCCCATTTATTGAAGATATTTATATTCATTATTAATGGTACTTTAATATTGTTAGTGGGTGACCTTCATATGCTAATGAAATTTGAAAATACATTTTTGAACTCTGTTTATTTTATGAATGTTTTCATCAATGGTTGTGTATTTATCAAATTGGCTTCGATCATATTTAGTTTAAATGTCTAATGTCTGATGTATTATCTAATGGCTTTTCAAAGTCACTATTAATTTAAAAGATATTATGACTTTTCATTTGGTTCAAATCTTTTGCCAACTGCTTTTGGCCGGTAATTTCAATGTTAATGTAAATTCATTTTTTTCTTGGAATGAAATATATGTGTTTCATATTTTCAGAAAGAATGCTTTTAAATGACAGTCTCTTTCGATTTGTGATTTCTGTTTTGTTTACTCTAATCAGGTCATATGTATGAAAAAAATTTGTAATGCATTGTCAGAAGGATAGACAAAACAGCTATATAAAAGCAATAAACCAATATTGTGGATGTTGTATCAGCGAATACACACACACGCGAAATGTACTTTTATCTAGAATTTGCTAAGTTCATAGATTTTGGAAGTATTATATAGTCAAGTTTAATGATATTCAAGCATTCGATCAACACATCCACAAAAATGATATGATGTCACTTCACCAAAAAACATGAAATAATCGTCTAAGCCTCACTGCTCTCTCAATTTGTATGATGAAGTAAAGCTTCACAGAAGTTTTATGATAATATTTTATAAATGAACATAAAGACATCACAATAATTAAAAATATTGAGCCTTGAGGAGGGTTGTTTAAGATTCAAATTGACCCCTGCATTAAGAATCCTGTTGAAGAATAGTATAGTATGGGCATACCAAATCCATTACATCAGAATATGACTTTTATGTGTATTTTGCAATGTATCTCAAGACGCTGACTTTGTGGGCGGTCTGTGGTGAACTGTTTTATATCCTTTTGGGGAATTGTATGCGAACCCTTGAAGGTGCAGGTGTAAACTTTAAAGAAACCTATCATATGAAGCATTGTTGTGATCATACTCTAAGTGCATTCGGTCAATCAATTCATTCAATTTTATTCACATAACTGCCTTTGAAGAGCATCCATTCTATCAGTTTTTATTAAGACGAATCCTTTCTATATGTGGTTCTCTATTTGACCTCTAATTCAATATTTATATTAATTCTATGTAGTTACGATAACTTGATAAATTCAAGTTGTCATGCATTCCATGTTATTTGAGAATTTCAATTTATTACTAAATATTGATTGTGGGCAGAGAATAGTTCTTTTTATATATGAAGTAAATTCAAATTGTCATGCTTTCAAGTTATTTATGAATTCCAATTTGTTGCTAAATATTGATTGATGGACAAGAAATAATTCTTCACATACAAAAAATCAATCAAGTCATAGCAATTCAGGCAGATAATTATAAACAAACCTGAAAAGTGGGCACTGCAGCATTTTGAATTATCAGTTTTATACTATGAAAGGTAGATTAAAGATGACAGGACATAGATATTTATCCATCCACTCGATTCTGTTATATCTCATGAATATATTGTTTATCTTTTAGTGACATAGTTAATAGTGTATTGGACAAATCTTTCAAATTTTATATAATGGTAATTGACACACTCTTATAAGATCAAAACCTTCAAAAATGTTGAAAAGTATAATTTTGTTTTGCAAGATAGTGTCATAATTATGCGCCTATGTGATCTGATTAGAAGATTAAATAAATTTTCAAATTTTACTATCTTCTGTGGATAGCAGTGTAACTATACACCATTGTTGACATGGTTGTTGCTAACAAAGTCGTAGAAGATTGCCATCCACAGTAGATAGTGAAATAAGCAAGCGGGGCAATAATTCTCTGTGCATGGGAGACACAAAAAGCTTCACCCATTTTTTCCCTGTAACTTTTCAAAACTGACAAGAAACAAAAAAGTTGCACAACTGCAAAAGCACAAATAAATAACAAGAAATAAGAACACTTTTAGAATTACTATTCAAATAAATTTACCATAACAAAATATCTGTTTTTGGAACACAGCTTCAATTTCCCTTCTTTTAATTTCATTTTCTTTTGAGCCAATTTTCTCTCTTGTCTTCAAAAATTTCTCTAAACAAATTCGAAGGGTTGGCAAACTGCCCACTTTGCCCACCCATAGCAACACCACTTGTAGGCACAATCTTTCTGTGCACATATTAATAGTATTTGTCATTATATTTGTAAAGCATTGTAGCACATCGAATCAACAGAATTGAATTTCCATCAAATTTAGAGCAAAAATCATATAATGATTTATACAGCAATTTCAAAAATGATAAACTATTGCTACAAAGTAATTTGAGGCATTATACTAGTACAAATGCATATTACATAAATTTTGTAAAAATCTCAAGCTTACAGCTGCTCCATTCTGGTGTTTTATTATCTAAAATTAATCTTTGAAATCAAGCAGTCCTTTGAAATCAATTATTATTACTCTCTAAGGCTGTGCTCACATAGAACTATACGGTATATGGTATTCGCTTTACGCTATTCGATGGCAATATGTAATATAGGCGTGGCGATCTATTCGTTTTTTCGAAAAGTGCCCTCGTATGGGACCCGGTAGCATCAAATTCATGTGTTCGATTGATTCTATATGCGGGCCCAAGTAAAACCGTGCACCGTGTACCCAAATAGTATAGTTCTATGTGATCGCAGTCTAAAATAAACGCTGAGAAAAGTGATGAATTTTTCAAAGCACAAATTTGGCAAATTTAAATGCATATGAAAAAAAAAACATGCTTTTAAATGCCCCAGATTTGACTTTTTTGTGAAAAAAGGCCTTGCTGCAGCACAAATTTGTGTTTTTTCAATTGTTTTCATAATTTTACTGTAAAATAGGCAGTTTTATTATAATTTTCAAAATTAAATTAATTTTTGGTAAAAAAACAAATGCTCACATACAAAATGAAAAATCGATTTCTTTTTTTGCCTTATACAGATTGAGTAAATAAATTAATTAAGGATGAATTATAAATAAGAGACGATGAAGTGCAGTTTTTAAGTACCATAAAGTATGTGTACATCACTAAATTTAGTAAAAACCTTTGAACAATATCATAGACATAATAAAGACTCCCAAAAAAGTATCGCCTCACCTCGACCAAATGGCTCCTACGCCAATACGAAAGACGCAAACGTAATTTAAAGATATTGTGCACAAGCGCTGGAGTTTCAGCTTTCATTTGACACCCTACTTTTGACAATTGACTGAGAAACACTGAAGTTATGAACTTTTAAAACCCTCAAGGTCGAATTTTAAAAGTTGCAAATAACGCAACAAATAAGGATCGATATGAGAGGTAAGTGAGTTTAGTCAATTAAGCACGCGGTCTTTCAAAAGCATGCACCATTGGTGTCTAAGCATTATCTATCCAGTTATTATTTTTTCTATATTTTTTCATTAATTCATTTTTATTAATAATAAGAACCGAAGAAACGACATTTAATTGGTAGGCATTGCTAGCATTAAACACGTGGCACAATACCAGACCATATTAGAGGACAAATAACGGTGCACCATTTGTTTTTAAGGCTAGTATTGTCTACCAATTGAAACTGAAGTTTAGATGGTTTCTCATCATTAATAAGATGAAAAAAAAATATCTCGATGGATGATGCTTGGAACCCCATGACGC
>JXSR01S009108.1:31019-45381 GCA_000969725.1 Ophiothrix spiculata
TTTGAACATTTCTCGGTATAATTTGTTACATATTTGAGAAAAGAATCCTGAAAGTAAATATATTTATTAAATTAGTTATGTTTCTTGCAAACTCACTTTTCAACTTTTCACTTGCAGAAAATAAAATGCCTTTTTGTAGACAGGACATGCTTTACTTAAATAGCTGGTTTGATTGATACTTTCAATTTAAAGGACTGATTTTCTCTATTTTTGTTGCTTTTATCTTTTGATTGTTGTTCCCCAAATAGATTTATCTTCTTTAAAAGATAATAGAATAGAATTGCAGATATATATGTTCTCTACACTTTAGTTGCTTTTTATAGGGCTTTTATAACTAAAATGACAGAATATGCTACTAAAAATATGCAAGTAATGGTACTTTAAATAGCACTGTCTAAGTATCTTTATATGCAATAACTGACACTCTTATACATCTTGCGTTTGTGAAATTAACTGGATTCTTGAGTCTTCATGGTATCTGGTTAATGAGTGTGTCAAACTGGCATCCTGTATTCATGATCATAAAGTTTTCAAATCAGTTAATAATAGCAAAAGCGGAAGTTAAAACATTGGCATTATTGTTCAACTTAGAATTATAATTTAAGCAACCAAGATGAATGAAGTATGTGCAATCCTTTACATGATTAATTTTCAATGTTTATCAAATGCTCTACCACCCCATTGATGATATCTGAGATATTGACTAGTACAAAGAAACTCTTCGATGGCAGCATTTTCATGTCAACAGGAATTGTGTTATGACATTCAAACTTCAGTGAATTATTATTATGAAATTTCAGTTTCAAAGCAAAAATAGCAAAATAATGACATTAGGGCTCAGTCACACATCATCATATTGATATACACTGTCTTGTTAATCGATATACATCTATATTTATGACTGAAACAGTGTACATTAGGCATATGTTGGACTCTACTGGTTGATGTGTGACTGTGCCCTTACAGTATTGTAATACACATTCATAACAAAATTCTAATGAAGTTATATGATACAATTTCATTTTGAGCCATTATATACAATTCGTTTATAATCAATTGGTATTTTTGTATCAATTGGTTTAATTGCATAAATATTTTATTACACCCGGTGCATTTTTGACCCATAGTAACCAATATTACTGATTAATAAATACATGAACCTGTGTCCTCTGTATGGAAATAATATCTGTATTGATTGATGGAGGCTATAATTGATATGTGCGTGTTATGCTGTCTTACGGTGGTCATAGACAGTGGTTGTTATCTGCAATGACAAAGTGCCTCATAATATTTGAACGCAAGATCTGAAATACTAAAATGGATGGGTTTCTTATTATCTTAACTTGTTATACTTGCTAGTGCCACATAAAAATATCATTGAATTTTGGAAAAGTAATTGTGAAAGATTCATAACATGTAAATATGCATCTATCTTCATTCTTATCAGCATCAGCATCATATCTCTACATCTGCCTGAACACTTGCATCTATATCATCTTAATCTACAACATAATGTATATCTGCATCTTTTAGCACTAGTTTAACCTTTTTTTAACTGACAGAATTTTCAGAAGCATTCATTAATTTTTGCAGATATAAGCCCAAAATTGGTGGATAGGGTTCTAGTCTTGAATGATTTCATCACCATGAGTAACTTTAAAATGTCATTTTGACTTTCTACTTTAGCTTGTCTAATGTTATTTAGCAAATTTATTAGATTTACTGGCTCATAAATATTTATCACATTTGAATTAACTGATTATCCACTTTGACAAGTACATGAAACTCTAGACAAGAAAATGGAAGAGTATTGAGTGATGGAAGCTTTACCTGATACTTAGTGTGAAAAGGTAATTGGATTTTACACGTTGAATGTTGCTACATGGCTTCTCCGATGTCCCTATTAATAGTGATTTAATGTGGCTTACTGGGTACAGTTGTATGTAGCTACATGGCTTCTGGAGTATTGAGTATTTCTGCATGGCCTATCTAAGCACAATTTACTCAAAATGAGCTCTGCATCGTATATAAATGCCTGAAATTAGTTTGGTTTTTACGTTTTATGGCTAGGTTTGATCTCCTCAAAATGCATTTATTTTGCCTCTTATATGCTAAAAAGCCACACAATTTTATTCAATGAGCTGAAATGTTGCAAACACAGTGAAAATTGCGCTGGATGTTTGTTTTGAATTTTAGATAAATGAAATCAATTCTTAGATATGCAACCAAACACTGACATTTTGATGAAGATAAATAGAAGATCCTTTCTTTTTGTGAATATAATTTTAAAAACAAACCATAAGTCATTACCTGACTCTTGTATTTTAATCGTTCATTTGCAATGTATGTGTTGCATATATTACAATCTTAATTGCAAATGATGCACTTTTAAAAGTGCACTGTCCTTAACAGTGTTTTAGCCATTTTACACATGCCTGAAAGCCCAAGTTATATGAAAATAGCCAACGCAATAAGTCTTATAAGAGTAATCATACAAGATTTCAAAGGGCAAGCTACAGACATCAACACATTGTGAATTTATGATGTTCATTGATTGCTAAAGAAATTGAATTAAAAGTGAGAGTATGTGAATTCAAATACTGTATAGTATGTGTTTTCGTTATTGTATGTGAATTCATGTACCATGTTAAAAGTACATGAATTACGAGCTTTCCCGAATATAGAAGTGAATTAGCTTTGGTTTGGACTTAACATTTTAAAAATGTATAAACACAAATACAGATATTCATTTGGAAATCAAATAAAGCATCACTTGAAAATTAAGTAACAATCAAGACTGTTACAAGATCATGTGTGGCCTCAAAATATGCAAAATTCTGCTCGGGAATGATGCTGTCCACCTAATATGATAGTCTATGTTACATTGAAATATGACAATATTGCATATGAGATACTGCTGATACTACTTATTATACACAAACTGTCATATGTAAGATATGGTATTCCTAACCGAATGATAACTACAAGCTTTTCTACTTTGCTGCAAGTCAAACCATGTTTTATATCATTAGTGAAATGTAGCTTCCAGACCTAGTCATTTCTACCATGTTGTTATTTCATAGTAAATTATACAACCTTACAACTCAATATTTTCGATGGAAAATGTAAAATTTAGCAGTATTAAGTCACATTTAGTAGTATAAAATGCATATTTCCTCTAAATAATGACCCACAGTCTTTGATTAAGCCCTGCATTGTTTGGTATTCACGATAAAATTCATGGAATGACATCATTCTTTAAAATAAATGTGAAGAGTAAAAAAATAAATCAACCGACCGACCGACCCAAAATTTTAATTTTTTCACTGGAGGGCAAACAAACAATTTATTTTTTTGGCATTATACATGTTATACAACCTTCTAGACCTCTTATGAAATAGAGCCCTAAAGAATGATAAAATACTTCCTGTTACTTGGGATATCAACCAAATGATAAGTGTACTAGTATGAAGGTTACTTCAGTTCAACTTCTTTGATGGTATCTTAAATATTTCAATGAATTAAGAAATAAAATTACAACATAGAATGAATATATCTTAAGCTGTTCATTTGTATATTCATCCTGTATGTAATTAAAAATTAACGGTTTTCTAGTTATGCATTACAGAATATTTTGAATGAAAGTTATTAAGGATATGTTGTCAAGCTGAAACTGTTCTCTGGAACTATCTATAGCAAAGCAGTACAAGATCATTCATTCAGCATCACCATGATCAGTCCTAGTAAAGACTGTTTTATATATACTCTTTTGACACCTGGATATTCGATAAGAGTTTTGATCTATGTTTAAATTATTTAAATTTATACACTCATTTACTTTTGCATTAAAACAGAGACTTAGTGATAAGAAAATGGCATCATATAGAATACTTATTTTCACAATTGCATCGCATACTGTATCATAAAATAGTCGTTATAATTTTTATATGCTAGAATTTTCATTAAAAATGATCCTGGCATAGTGCGCTATATAAAGGTAAACTACAAACCAACCTTAGGCTACGTAAAAAATTTGTAAATTTCTATAGCCCTTTTAGTATCCAGGACAGTGGAGTTGGTTCGTGACACTTTATGCAAAATCAAACTCTTCTCGAGGCTCTTACTGACCACTGGTGCAAAGAGAGCAGTTATATTAACACATACAAAACACTTGATGTGCCACTATGATATTGGATGCCTGGAGACCTTGCAGAATGAATAAGGTTGTGTGTTAAAAGTAAGCAACTTTCACTGTAGCTCAAATATCGGAGTTTTAATATCGTGCAGCTATGAATTATGACTTGATCATATTATAGTTGATGAATTTCCTTTCGTAAATAAATAAATAACAGTAAGCAACCTTGTCTTTAAAGCTTTGATGGGTTATCAAGTTTTATGTTTACAACCTATTAGTCTGTTTTATTATCTGTATAATCTGTATTTTAAGCTATTATGGGAAAATCATATATTAAAATGTCTCTGTCAATATATAATAAGACAAAATACGGCCTTTCAAAATGTATAAAACAAAATCTCAGAACATCATTTTGCACTTTGAAAAACTAGGCCTAAATACAGTGCTGGTTAAAGTTATTTAGAGAAGTTTACTAATAAAATATAAAAAATCATCATCCTTATTTCAACTGGATGACAAACATAATATTTATTTAACATGGCCATATAACGCCTATCACAGAAAGTACTTGATATTCTCTTGCTGAAGAAACCATATCCTTTGATGTGTCAGAAATGTACCTGTATCCGGGCCTCTTGTTCACAGCTTTTAGCATGATGGAAGACTTCTCAAGTCTCAGACAGTCCCACTATTAATAGTGTATGGACTATGGGGATGGAAGTCTCTGTTAGCATTTTTAAGTTGTATGTTTGTTTATTGGTGTTATTTAGTTATTACTTACTTTGTGAAATGCAAATGTTGATGCACAGGAGAGAATATATATAAGAAAATTTGAAATACTGAGATAAAATATGCCATAAAAGAATGTGTGCAGCTATATAGCAGTCAAGACTCTTGCATTGGTCAATGCTGAAAGATGATAGCAATCCCTTGGAATTATTTGTTATTATGTTGACTAATTTAATCAGCTTTGTATTGAAAGAGCCTTCTACCTGTCCTCCAAGCCCTTGTGTTCAACCTTCTGTGCATGATATGAGTTAGTACTTCTCATGCTAAGGGTATACCGTATAGTTCCAATAAACAATAAAGTACATGACTGTAATATCAATGTTAACGTTATGTTCACATTTTCAAAGTAGCTGCCATCTGCACTGGCTAAATAATAACATTAAATGGTGCTTGACATTCTCTTGCTGAAGAAACCATATCCATTGATGTGTCAGAAATGTACCTGTGATCTTTTGGTAGCATTTTTAAAGTTTACAGGAAAAGAAAATATAAGTAGCTTCATATACAGTCGTTATAACAAAACAAAGTGGAAAACAGCAATGTAAAATTGTAATGAAGCACAAATAGTCAACGATACTCAAAACAACTTTCAAATATAGCGTTTTTTATGACCTCGAAAAACAATCAATCTGAACTGCCCTACTATGATGCTTACATACTTCGATAGTTTTGTCTCGACGTCGCGTCATGCTTTGTTTCATCTGGTGTTTTGATATTGTACGTTGAACAGAAAGTACAAAGCGACAACTAGTATGAATGCAAGGTCGGATGACGTCGGTAAGGGTTCAGAGATTTTCGAGATCCACGGATATTAAACAATACATATAATAGTTTACTGGGTGTATATTCCAGGGTCTTATGAAACTCTTCGTACACTAACAAGCGTAATCTCACTCAGCCAGTTCAAAGAGATTGTTTTTGAGGTCGTCAAATACAGGATTGCGAGGCGGTATATTTGAAATCTTTTATGAGCATCGTGCATAATCGGAATTTTATGTTGTTGTTTTTCACTCAGTTTTGTTATAACAAATTTATAAAAACTACTTGATAGTCTCTTTTCATGTAACCTTTAAGTTGTTGTGTGTTTATAGGTGTTATATATTTATTTACTTTATGAAATGCAAAAGGTGACACCTGGGAGAGAATATGTGTCCCGTCATATCTAAAGGTACCTTAAGGTCGGCATAGTATATTACAGGATATGGGCCATTGAAGCTGAAGCTGAGTATAGTCAAAATCATTGCAAAGGTCAAATTTCTAATTTCATCTGAAACGTTACCTTTCAAGTATATTCTATCATATTCATCAGATTCCAACATCGAAAACATAAGACAAATGTTTTATAAACTGAGATAAAAATCCTTTCTCCATTCAAGTTTTACCAGCACAGAAACTTTAAACTCGATTTTCTCAGAACTGTAGTTTTCTGAATCAGCCTTAAGCCTTTTACCAATTTGGATTTAACTTTGCAATCGGACATCCAATAACCAAAAGCAAGGTGTCATTTTAAAGCTTAAAATATAATCTTTCAGATGAGACCAAAAAAATCAATTTTCATTTTGGGACTTTTCGATATGACAGGTCACAAATTTGAAATACTGGGATAAAATATGCCGTAAAAGAATGTGTGCAGCTATATAGCAGTCAAGACTCTTGGATCGGGTCAATGCTTAAAAGATGATAGCAATCCCTTGGAATGATTTGTTATTTTGTTGACATACCAAGGACTAATTTAATCAGCTTTGTATTGAAAGAGCCTTCTACCTGTCCTCCAAGGCCTCTGTTTCAACCTTCTGTGCATGATATGAGTTAGTACTTCTCATGCCAAGGGTATAGTTCCAATAAGCAATAAAGTACATGACTGTAATATCAATGTTAACGTTATGTTCACATTTTCAAAGTAGCTGCCATCTGCACTGGCTAAATAATAACATTAAATGGTGCTTGACATTCTCTTGCTGAAGAAACCATATCCATTGATGTGTCAGAAATGTACCTGTGTCAGGCCTCTTGTTCACAGCTTTTAGCATGATGGAAAACTTCTCAAGTCTCAGACAGTCCCACTATTAATAGTGTAAGGACTATGGGGATGGAAGTCTTTCGTTAGCATTTTTAAATTGTTGTGAGTTTATAGGTGTTATTTATTTATTTACTTTGTGAAATGCAAATGTTGATGCACAGGAGAGAATATGTGGCTGTCCAGCCCGTATGAGCCGTAAATGCCAGAAACTTCATATTGCGCTGCAGGTGAAAATACATGTCAGGGTCGTAATTTGCCAAAATTGATTTTTTGACAGATTCACAATCATTGTGCTTACTACAAAATACCAGCAAAGTTTCATTTCAAGAAAATAATAGATCTACATATTTTAAGATGATCAACAGAAAATATAGGGCTTACTGATATTTGAACGCGTTTATCTAAGTTACATGTTTTACTCCCTGACAACCTTTGGCGGACCATAACTTGACTTCTGGAAATCTTGTGAAGTTTATTAAGGTGTCATTTTAATCCTTAAAGCATGGTCTTTGTAAATATTTAAAAAAAAGTGATAATGACAAGAGTCGGCATTTATGGCTGGTTTGGGATGGACAGTCACATATAAGAAAATTTGAAATACTGGGATCAAATATGCCATAAAAGAATGTGTGCAGCTATATAGCAGTCAATACTCTTGCATCGGTCAATGCTGAAATATGGTAGCAATCCCTTGGAATTATTTTGTTGACATACCAAGGACTGATTTAATCAGCTTTGTATTGAAAGAGCCTTCTACCTGTCCTCCAAGGCCTCTTGTTCAACCTTCAGTGTATGATAGGATTTAGTACTTCTCATGCCAAGGGAAAAGCTCCAATAAAGTATGTGATTGTAATTTCAATGTTAACGTTTTGTTCACATGTTCAATGTAGCTGTCAACTGCACTGGCTAAATAATAACATTAAATGGCCACAAATACACACTTTTATCAATAGGACTTGTTAATAAGGAAACATCTTTTATTCATGCATCATTTCATCATTTTACCATCAAATTTAAAAGCTATATAACACCAATCACAAAAAGTACTTGACATTCTCTTGCTGAAGAAACCATATCCATTGATGTGTCAGAAATGTACCTGTGTCTGGGCCTCTTGTTCACAGCTTTTAGCATGATGGAAGACTTCTCAAGTCTCAGACAGTCCCACTATTAATAGTGTATGGACTATGGGGATGGAAGTCTCTGTTAGCATTTTTAAATTGTTGTGTGGTTATAGGTGTTATTTATTTATTTACTTTGTGAAATGCAAATGTTGATGCACAGGAAAGAATATGTGGCTGTCCATCCCGTATGAGCCGTAAATGCCAGAAACTTCACTTTGCGCTAGAGGTGGAAATACATGTCAAGGTCGTAATTTGCCGAAATTGGTTCTTTGACAGATCCACAACCATTGTACTTACTTCAAAATACTTACTTCAAAATACCACCAAGGTTTCATTTCAAGAAAATGATAGGAAATGTGAAATAAATCTGCATATTTTTAAGACGATCAACAGAAAATATAGGGCTTACTGATCTTTGAATGCGTTTATCTCAGTTATACGTTTTACTCCCTGACAACCTTTGATGGACCATAACTTGACTTCTGGAAATCTTGTGAAGTTCATTAAGGTGTCATTTTAATCATTAAAGCATGGTCTTTGCAAATATTTAAAAAAGTAAAAATGACAAGAGGCGGCATTTACGGCTGATTTGGGATGGACAGTCACATATAAGAAAATTTGAAATACTGGTATCAAATATGCCATAAAAGAATGTGTGCAGCTATATAGCAGTCAATACTCTTGCATCGGTCAATACTGAAAGATGATAACAATCCCTTGGAATGATTTGTTATTTTGTTGACATTCCAAGGACTAATTTAATCAGCTTTGTATTGAAAGAGCCTTCTACCTGTCCTCCAAGGCCTCTTGTCCAACCTTCTTTGCATAATAGGATTTAGTACTTCTCATGCCAAGGGTAGAGTTCCAATAAACAATATAGTACATGACTGTAATATCAATGTTTATCTTATGTTTATCACATGTTCAAAGTAGCTGCCATCTGCGCTGGCTAAAGCTAAATAATAATAACATTAATAGCCAAGAAAATACACACTTTTAAATTGACATCATAAGGACTTGTTAATAGGGAAACATCTTTTATTCATGCATCATTTCATCATCAAATTTAAAAGGGGTACAATATGGACAGGTCATCATCATTTTAACTTTTTTTCACAAATAGTTGTGTTCAAGTAAGGTATACACTCCCGCTCGAAAGTATTTCCGTACAAAACCTTAATGGCAATGGAAGATCAAATATCAAAATAAACATCGGTTTATTCATATCAAATAAATAAGTCACCTATGCTAGTATGAATCTTTGATGATTGAAGTCGTTTAATATAAAAAGTTGGGTTTCTGAACATTTTTAATAATGCGGAAATACTTTCGAGCGGGAGTGTACAATATTCCTATTCCAAGAAGCTTTTGTTAGACTTCCTAACAATAGTGTCCCATTACAGCAAAAGAATGTAGTTGTCAGCCCCCACATGTTGCTCATTGTAGCATATCTGATGTATACAACTACTATACATCATATATGCTACAATGAGCAACATGTAGGAGCAGACAACTACATCCTTTTGCCGTGACGGGACGCGAATGTCTCTGTTTATTACCAAACTTATTTAGAGATACAACTGTCATTGACCTCTTTGACAAAAACTCTTTATGTATTATCCTCGCATAATTCATGTGTATTTCATTTGATGCACATTATATTTGAGTACACTTGCCATCTGCTCATATTATAAAAGACTTCCTCTGTCCAACAAGATTATATGAGACATGCTCCTACAGAATAAGCAGAAAGTTGCAAAGTTGCTTTAGTTTCAAGATAATTACATATCTTAAGTTTATAGTTTTCAAATTATATATAATATGGCATACTTTCATTTTGTCATTTTCTATTTGGAGATCAAAATCCAATGCAGTTCCAAAAAATATTAAAGGGCTGACTTTGCTACAGACTCAAGGAACTGTGCTTGTGAAAATAAATCTGAATTCCAATTCATCTTATTGAATTGACCAATTGCATTTTAATGAGCCCTTAAATGTAGCGGGATTTGTCTGATACATAACAATTTAGGGTCAGTAGGTCAATCTATCTGGAAAGTTAGCTTCTTCAATTTGTATTGGTCACATCCAATCTTTAATCAAAATACATTACGTACATTTAGCCCGTACGTGGATAGTTCCAAACCAGAAAGCGTGATCCAGTTATCTGGGTGATAATTGGATTACACGTAACAAACTTGACAAAAGAGGAAATGAACTGATCACCACTCAAAAGTATTGCACTAACTGTTGTCAAGTAATGTGGATGATCCAGTAACTGGGCGAGTTACGTAATCACTTCGATACTGAATAGCAATTTTGTCACTTCTTTTTACACCTGATAAAATTTGAGTAGAACTGAGATGTGGGGTATTTCAGGCCGGTTCCGGGTATTTTGGGTGTGATTCATATAGGGGGAATCTGAGCATCATGATGTTTTTAAGAGAAATTTGACTTTTGAAATTCAGGATAATGATAAGTATAATAGCAAAAAATAATCAAATCAGACATACAAAAGTGGTTTGCTAGTGTGAATACCTGCCCAAAATGTAAAAGAGTAAAAGACAGTGTATATGGATATGATTTATATCAACAACAAAAAAGTTAACCTTTCCATCCCATTTTACTTCTGAGGCTGCTTTTAAATTTCACTTGTGACTTTCTGCAGGTCTTATATATGAGTGCCATTCCTGCTCTTTGTTTGCAATCTTACTGCTTAGTTGCATCTTTTATCTGACATTGACCTCTGCTGTTTAGTTTGAAGAGATGCTGATTGAGAGATCATAGTAGAAATGACATCTAAAGAAAAGTTGAATTATTGAGATAAATATGGCATATTGACTATAAAATCCCCTAAACCTGGGAATAAAGTTGTTCATTTGCCAAAGCTGAAGTCCGTTATAAACATATGTGACCTGCCATCACAAAGAAGCAGTGAAAGCTGTACCTGAAAATTAATCTATATGGGTCGTATTTGATCAAAATAATGCTCCAAAGTTTGCAGTCAATTTAATTTACCATAAGGTGTTTTTAAAATTAAGATTTAGAATAATAATAATCCTTTTCCCTTCTGTGGAAACTTTTCAACTAACGGCCGAACCATAGTTGCCCTTCAAACAAAATTTTCGCTATCAAACATTTTGTCGTGACGTCAAACTATGGGCAGCCATATGTGTTGTTAGTTTTAGACACCATTCTTGATTCCACACGCCATTTAGGGTTACATGTCAATTTTGGGTTTACACACCATTATGAGTTTTACACACCCTTTTAGGTATTTGAGACACCTTTTGTTGTAATAGACACTCGTATCAATTTGTTAGACATCTGTCTCTTGTTGACACCATTTTGACACATATGGCCACCCATAGTTTGACTTCACGACAAAATGTTTGATAGCAAACATTTTGTTTGAAGGCCCTTAGTTCTATCAAATGTGCATCCAGAAAACCATGCAAATATAAAGTGAGGGGATTAACGTATCTATTTTGTTATCATTCATGACTCATTTGTGATTAAAAATAGACAGGCTTCTGGGACTGATTGTTTTTTTTTATAATACGACCTTGGCATGTATTTTCACTTGTAGCGCAAAATGTTTGTCACGTTTACGGCTCTTACGTTTTTAATCTGATGTGACAGCTCTGCATGTTTTTGTATCTTGTTTTGATAAAATGTTGCTATTTTTGATACATAGAGGAGACCTTGAATTGTTGTTGTGGCTTGTTTTGATGTCAACCTTGTCATGCAGTTTTCCAAGCATTGTTTGTTTCTTACATACGTTGTTGCAGTAAGCTCATAGGACACCCTACATTGAATTGCATGTGTGTATTCATTTACAAATTGTGTTGACCATATAATGTGTAGCACGTGTTTAGATGATATGGTGTAAATGACAGGAGCATATATATATTTTAAATTAAAAAAAATGGAAATTCTACTTAAAGCAATACTATAACATTTTGATCAGAAATAGTTTTGAGTAAAAACAGCCTAAAATGAAGGAATGTGACTATCTAAAACTGTTTTCAAGTGTTGAAAACTTGTTATGCCACAGAAAAATGAATAAAAAGCACATGTGTTTTTTCGTTTACTAAAGTACACGTGGAAATAAATTCGGGTCCCGAATTTAATTCAACAAATTGCCATAACAGAAAAAATAAGCATATTTAAAAGCCAAATCATTAGGAGGGAATCAATATCTACCCAAAACAAACCAAATAAGCGAAGAAAAATATAAGTCATGGGTGGTAGGGGGGCTTCATTTTTAACAATTTATATTATTGCTTTAAGGTGTTTGGTCCATGATAGATCTGCCCGAAGATTTTTAGTAAAAATCGGCATGAATGATATTTTATCAATGTAGAACTGATTTTTCAAATAAAAATTGGCGGTCACCGGACTCGTTTTTGCATGAGAGTTGTTTTAAAAACAGCATTTTCGGAGGTTTTTTGGGAAAAATTAGTATAGGGGTCTATGGGAAATGTGGCAAAAGTGAAATTATTTAGTGTTGATTCAAAAAATCTGCCCGAGCATTTTTGTTCATTTTTTCACAAAAGTTGCGCATAAGTATGTTCTTTCAAATAAAACAATAAAAATTGGGGGTCACCGACTTAATTTTCCAGAAAAATATTGAAATATGGCAATTTTTAGCTTCAAAACACTATTCAGAGTAAATGCGTATGCGCATTGCGGCACTTACCAACTCGGACACTAGCGCGTACTGGTACTGGACCAGACACCTTAATTCTAGTCAAATGTGCATCCAAGAAAACCATGCAAATATGATGTGAGGGGATTAACCTAGATCTATTTTATTTGATATCAGTCATGACAGGCTTCTGCAACTGATTTTTTTTTTCTTCAAATACAACCTTGGCATGTATTTTTACATGTAGCACAAAATGTCATTTATCACGTTTATGGCTGTTTTGTCATATGTTTGTAATCAGATGTGGCAGCACTGCATCATGATTTTGTATCTTGTTTTGATAAAAGTTGCTATTTTTGATACATAGAGGAGGCCTTGATTTCTTGTTGTGGCTTGTTTTGATGTCAACCTTGTTGTGCATAGTTTTCCAAGAATTGTTTATTTCTTACAAACATTGTTGCACGTAAGCCCATAAGTCACCCACATTGAATTACATGTGTGTTTTTCCACTTGCCAATATTGCTGACCATACAATCTTCCTGTTTCTACTCACGAACGGGTGCCATGTGTTACCGGTTGTCTTCGGGTGTTTACGATTGGAATATCCAACAGAAACTGGAATGGGTGTTGAATATTCCGATTGTCAATCGGCAACCCAATGATCGGCAACAACTTTCTATTGAGGTGGTTCTTGCTCGGTGTCGTCGGATCAAATCTGCAGCAAAAACAGGAACGGTTGCCGGTTGCGATTGAACGGGACGTACGGAAAGTAATTTCAACACACTTTCTTTGGGTAACACCAGAGCCATTGCGCTGTTGTTTACCTCAAAATAAATCGCCAACAATTTCTTTTTTTGACCTGAAGCTGACCTAGCAGGTTTCCACACATCCGGTTTATCATCTATTTTTAAGGTTGAGTGGTACTTCAATTGGCTTTTCCTTGCGAGTAGAAACGTGAAGGTGATGATGCGGATCACGAACACCCGCTAAATAGTTGTTGGTTGGATGCTCAACAGAAAACACGCAGTTTGTATACCAGTTTTTTAGACCTTGTCATAAGATGGTGTATGGTGTAAAGGTGTAAATAACAGGAGCATATAGATACTTCAAATATAAAAAAATGAATATCTTCTTATTATTTTAGAAACTACAGGTTCCAAGTAACTATTGCATCTCATCTCTTATCATTGTCTTATTTTCCCTTTAAATTAAAAAAACAAATCATGGTACCTGTTTGTTTTAGTAATTTATCAGGCATTCTTCCCAGTCCTCAAAAAGCCCATCTGGTGTAAATAATGACAGATGTTAATATCAGGATTTCTAGAATGTATTGAAAATAAATGTTGCCTACTTTTGCCCTGCTTGTATTATCCTATATTTGTGGAAGTGTTTTGGAAATGGAAAAACTGGTGAAAGTGTCAGTAAATATTTACAATGATGGGTCTTTAAGGTGTTTGGTCCACGCGCCGTCCACGCGTACCAGTACGCGCTAGTTTCCGAGTAGGTAAGTGCCGCAATACGCATGCACATATACACTGAGTAGTGTTTTGAAGCTAAAAATTGCCATATTTTAATATTTTTCTTGAAAACCAAGTTGGTGACCCCCAATTTTTATTTTTTTTATTTGAAAGAACATACTTGTGCCC
>JXSR01S009108.1:45431-60096 GCA_000969725.1 Ophiothrix spiculata
CCGCAATACGCATGCGCATATATACTCTGAGTAGTGTTTTGAAGCTAAATATTGCCATATTTTAATATTTTTCTTGAAAACCAAGTTGGTGACCCCCAATTTTTATTTTTTTTATTTGAAAGAACATACTTGTGCGCAACTTTTGTGAAAAAATTAAATGCTCGGGCAGATTTTTTGAATCAACACTAAATAATTTCACTTTTGCCACATTTCCCATAGACCCCTGTACTAATTTATCCCAAAAAACCTCCAAAAATGCTGTTTTTAAACCGACTCTCATGCAAAAACGAGTCCGGTGACCCCCAATTTTTATTTTAAAAATCGGTTCTACATCGATAAAATATCATTCATGCCGATTTTTACTAAAATTCTTCGGGCGGATCTCTCATGCACCAAACACCTTAAAGAGATAGCCCTGATTTCAGTATCTGTCCTGCACCTACGCACTGTTCAACAAAGTCCAGCCTCTATTTGGCTTTGCCCTCTAGGGTCACTGGGAGGTCACATCAGAGAATTGTACTAGTTTTATCTTGATTTTTTTATGGTTAATCTTTAAGAATATATATTTCAGTAAAAATTCTAAGGCCAATATGAATAATTTTCCAATGAATAGACTCATTCTGTCAGACTCTCTTGGGATTGACGTGCCTGGTATTACATAGCCTCAAGTCTTATTAATGCATCGGAATTGGGTCATTGTCTTTACGTTATATAACTCAGTAGTTAGATATAGGTTAGGATGCCTTGTGACCACTTCTTCCAAGCTAATTATAGTATTTATTAAATATTATGCACATACGTGACTGTTCATCTTGAACTAGCCATAAATGCGGCCTCTTGTCATTTTCGCTTTATCAAACATTTGCAACGACCATTTTATGAAGATTAAAATGACATCTTTGTGAACTTCACTCTGCTTTCAGAAGTCAAGTAGTCTAAACTGAGATAAGTACATTTAAAGATTAGTAAGCCCTATGTTTTTTTTTGATGGTCCTAAGAAAATTCAGAAATATTTCATAATTTTTTATACAAAACTTGCAGATGTTTTGAAGCAAGCCTTTATGTGTATTTTCACCAGCAGCACAAAATGAAATTTGCAGCATTTACGGCTGGTACGAGATGAATGACCACATGACATATGTGACCGTCCATCCCAAAACAGCAGTAAATGCCACCTCTTGTCATTTTCACTTTTTTAATTATTTGCAAAGACCATGCTTTAAGGATTAAACTGACACCTTAATGAACTTCACACGATTTCCAGAAGTCAAGTTATGGTCCGTCAAAGGTTGTCAAAAAATCAATTTCAGCAAATTACAACCTTGACATGTAGCGCAAAATGAAGTTTCTGGCATTTACTGCTCATATGGGCATATTCCAACTTGGATGTCTGAAATACTAATTTTGCGTAAAAGGGCATTAAAGGTAGAACATTCTTTTCCATTTTTCATTGTTAATAAAATTCAACTAATTATGTCTGTGCCCAATTACTAATGATGGGATTTTGATGAAGTTGTAGCATTTTCAATGCACAGTTATGCTCCATGAAAAATTAGAATGTGACTTTTAAGTCACATTCTAATTTGTGACATGATCGGCAACTTAAAAGTTGCCGATCATGTCACATATTGTTATCCATAATATTTGTGCATAGTAGCCATGTAATGCAGACAAAAACACATCAAAAATATAAAGGTCTACTTGAATTGTGTAAATGACATGAATATCAAATGCCAAAAATACACATTTTTTCATAAATCTCCTTGGTTAAGTTATTTACATATATACTACAAACTTGACACCTTCATATTATAAAGCAAACCAGATCCATACTGATATAGCAAACCACAAGGACATTCTTTAATGTGAGACAAGATAAGAACAAGAGAGAAAATAGCTTTTGTCCTGCAGACATTCCGGATGCTGCAATATTATAGAACAGATATTACTTATTTGTTGGAATTTCCAATGAGCTTTCTTGGAGGAGATTCAAACATCTGTAACTGCAGGGTATCATGCTGGGTAAGGGGTACTCAATTTGATTTTGTAACCCATTTGGTGCAAATTTTGATAGGTAGACCAAAATACCAAATTTTGCAAAGGAAAAGGACTGATTGAAATACCAGAGAGCCTGATTTTGCTACTCAAATTTGCAGTACCCTATACCCATTTTTGTTACTAAGTAGCTCCCCCTCCACCGGCAGTAGGGTATCATGATGTATGTAATGGCTTTCATAAACGATAGTCAATACTTTGAAAAATGTGTGGAGATATCTGTTGATTATAAGAGCACAAAAGTTAAATATAAGAGAACAAAAATGAAATCTTGTATTTTAAGTGAGATAGAATAGTTGTGGAATAATTTTTGTTAGGTATATTAGTATTACAATAACTGCTAACTAAATTTAATGAAGTAAATTATAAAAAGGTGCATATTTTGTGGGAAGGAAAGTTTTCAAAGAATTTATTTCTGGTATCAGAATTTAAACAAAAATCTTGAATCTCGCCAAAAGTGACATTTTTATATATTTTGTTGGACAAGCCTAGGAAAAGTATTTTCACCAAAAATCTTCAAGTCATCAAAATTTATAGTTACGAAGAAAATGATTCATAATTTAATAAATAGTCCAGCTAATAGATTAATAAATGTTGTCCATTTCTATAACAAATTTGTGAAACACAGTACACTATAAGATATCTAAATATGCATAAAAGAAATGTTATGGGGTACCAGTAAATATTTAATGGCAATAATGTGAATGAGAGGATGTTGAAGACCAAAATTGAATGGTGAGGAGAGTAGGCTTAAGACTTCCATTGACATTATACGAGATGATTAGATTTAATTTTGTGTACTTTTTAATAACCTTATTTTATGTCAAAATTAGTCCTTTTTTAAAATTTGTCTCTCAAGATAGAAAAAAACTGATAAGAACACTAGACTAATAGGCTACAATTTTGAGATGCAAAATATAGGAGTCATGTTCAGGAGAAAGATTCTCCTCAAGTTATTGATAAATCTAATTTGAAGAGACGATCAGATGAATGCAAATGACAGTTTAAATTATTGAAATGTTTATAATTGCATATTACCTTCTTGTTTTATCATGTAAAAAGTGTAATTACACAATATAGTTTGTAAGGTTTTGCGTGTAATCACATCTCAAATGTTTGCAATCCCAGTTTAATTTGAATAGACAGTCAGGATCAAATGGAACAAATTACTCTTATTTATTATTGAAACATGCGTAATTGCATCTTGTGTTGTTGGTATTTACTGTACTGTGATGATGGAATATGTGGGTTATGTTAGGTTTAACAGGTGGAAGTACCGTCTTCATTTCATGCTTGGTAACTCATTGGTAATGATATCTCACATAGGTCTGGAAAAGTACTTAAGGGAGGATGTCTACATATTTGGAAGGATTTGATTTACTATACACTATTTATGTAATTGCTCTGTTGGTTTATGGCATATTGGCATATGATGATCAATCTGCCATTGCATATACTTTTAAAGTTCAAATATGCTACAGATGTGTACTTTTAAATGTTTGCAATGAAATTTGGATAAAATCGTACTCTGAAAAAAAGGGTGCAACAAATTTGATTTAGAGGAAACTGAAGTAATTGTTTATATGTTGTTGGTATAATGTGATGATGGAATATGTGGATTATGTTTGGGTTACAGGTGGAAGTACAATCTTCATTTCATGCTTGGTAACTCATTGGTAATGTTATATCATGGGTCTGGAAAAGTACTTAATGTAGGATGTCTTCATATTTGAAAGGATTTATATGATGTCAATCTGCCATTGCATATACTTTTTAAGTCCCAAGTTTGTTTCAGATGTGTACTTTTAAATGTTTGCTGTGAAATTTGGATAAAATCATATTGTGAAAAATAGTGTGCAACAAATTTGATTTAGGGAAACTGAAGTAGTTGTTTATATGTTGTTGTTATAATGTGATGATGGAATATGTGGGTTATGTAAGGGTTACAGGTGGAAGTACAATCTTCATTTCATGCTTGGTAACTCATTGGTAATGTTATCTCATGGGTCTGGAAAAGTACTTAATATAGGATGTCTTCATATTTAGAAGGGTTTGATATGTGTTGGTTTATGGCATATGACTTTTAATCTGTGGTTGCATATATACATTTAAAGTTCAAATTTGCTGCAGATGTGTACTGTTATACCAATATGAATTGTTGTAAATTATACATGAATCTGTAAAAATTACTGTCTTCAAAATTCATAAGATATTTAATTGGAAGCCCCCATCATAGTGTAAGTTAATTTCTACAAATATATAGAAGATCAACATTTCATTAGTTAAAAAAATCTTGCCACAAAAAGGAATTATTTTCACCTGTTCATTATTATAGATATAAACAAAGCTTGAAGTTGTCATGAATAGTAGCAAGAACCGCATCAAAGTAATCAGAGTGCATTGACCTTATTTTTCAAAAGCCTGGAAGAAACATATGGGATTTATGTAGGGCAAGGATGGTTGTTGGTTGTCTTGGTTGCAATGAAATGTAAAGCGCTTCAATTTTATGGATACTTGGTTACAATTTAAAATTACCCTGATGTATAGAGAATTGATAGTTTGGTATTATACTGCATGATATTATGATTTCCAGTTACATATTTTCATGAATTGGACATTTTTGGTGTTTTAAATTTGGAAAATTTACCTGTAAGCATTAAACACTGTAGTTGATATTTGTTATGTAGGCCTAATTGCTCTAGAAAATTTATAATCCTGGCCTGGCACAAATAATGGCATAAAATCCCTAATGGTTTTAGGTAAATAATGAAATCTCATAGTTATGAGATGTTATAGTTTGTGATGAAATATGTAGATTTTTGTAATTAGCGAAAAAACCTTGATAAATGTACTTTTTAATATTGCTTATTAGTTTCAATTAGATTAGTAGACTAGACAAACTCAACTTTAATATTTTACTGAGTCTTATACACCGTGTTGCTGAAATAAACTAGATCTGGCATGGCAATGATATCCCATGCAAAAGGAAATTGCTTAATGTGGTTGCCGATATGTACTACATCCTATAAGTATTGATTGGGTGTACATGTGCTGCCGTTTCTGCTATTTATGCTTCTGCTTGGTAAAGAGTGGCAGAACAAGGTGCAGATGTATTTGTTCTCCTTAATCATAATGTGATGCTTTTTAGACTTATAAAAGATATTCTTTAAATAGATATGTTGTATATTTTTAAAACTAACTGCAGGGAAAACATCCCAATGTTTTGTTTTGTGCAAATGGTTTATGTATAAAGTTACTACTATTGTGTGTGAAGGATTAGGGTTTCATAGTGTCATAAATTTCGGACTGAAGTTCCATTTATTTGCACATTTTTCTTATTGTTTTGCTTAATCTGATACTTGAGAATTGACATTTTTAATTCTCTCATCATTGAAAAAACTTTTCAAATGAATGTACTTTCTAATGTTGTTTATTAGTTTCAATTTAATTAAACTAGACTTAATCAACTATAACATTTACCCAGTCTTACCGCTATGTTTCCAATATAACCAGCTATCTACATTACCTACCAATGATCTCCCCATGCAAAAGGAAATTGCTTAATGTGGTTACCGATACATACTGCATCCGATACGTATTGATTGGGTGTACATGCACTGCTGTTTCTGCTTTTTATGCCCTCATGGTACATTTGGTATGGAGGCAGCAGAACACGATGCAGATGTATTTAATTTCCTGGTTAGAAGGAGATGCTTTTGAATCTTACAAAAGATATTCTTTAAATAGATATATAGGATATTTTTAAACTAATTGCTGGGATTTGGGATACATTGGGATTTTTTCCCTAGGTCTAGGAATTCCAAAATAGGTATTGTGCAAATTGTTTGTGTATAAGTTAGAATGTGAAGGAATAACTTTCATAGTGTCATGAATTGCAGACTGAAGTTCATTTATTTGCACATTCTGTGATTTTCTACTTGATCTTATGCTTGAAAATTGATCTTTTTAATTCTCATTGAAAAAAAAAACACCTTTCAGATAAATGTACTTTCTACTGTTGTTTTTCAATTTGATTAAACTATGCTAATCAACTATATCATTTACCCAGTCTTCCCGCTATGTTTCCAATATAACCAGCTATGTGCATTACCTCCCAATGATCTCCCCATGAAAAAGGAAATTGCTTAATGTGGTTACCGATATATACTACATCCGATATGTATTGATTGGGTGTACATGCGCTGCTGTTTGCTATTTATGCTCCTCATGGTACATTTGGTATGGAGGCAGCAGAACACGATGCAGATGTATTTAATTTCCTGGGTAGAAGGTGATGCTTTTGAGGTATAGAAATGACATTCTTAAATTAGATCAATTTTTTCCCAAAAAGTATAGGAGATGTATTTATATATTTTCCTTGGGTCTACATCAGGTTTCCTCAAACAGTGGTAGCAGGTTGCAGTATTGATCGCGACACTTTCAATATATCCAAAAATACAAATATAATTAGAAATCGATGCCATCAAGGCGTTTTATAGTTTCTGACAAATTTGTGGTGCTTGAGCTACAAACATTTTTCTACCGTGATTAATTACTAATAGTGTTTGTAAAAGAATGTATGACTTGTTGTTGATGCTCCAGTAATTTGCTAAATATCTGATTTACTTCCTGGAAAAAAATAAATTTAAAACACTTGGAGTATGACATAATTTTCATTTAGGTAAATATGTCATAGGTCAAACTGGAAGAGTATAACTTTTCTTTCAAGATACTTGTAACCAATAATTTGAGTACAGTTTTAATTTGAAAACTATATTCTTCAAAGAAATTAGCTATGCCATTAGGAAGCAAGAATGTCTGATCACATCATAGTACATTCACCCAGCTAACCTTACTGCAGAAGGAAAATGTTTAATGTGTTTGAAAGGCTTGTGCCAGCTTATTTTAGCTGAATCAATTGTAAATGTAATGTATGCGTGCCAATGCCTTAGTTGTATGCTGTATACACTCACAGTATTTTTAAGGAAGTTAGGAAATCTTAATGTTGATGTATATCTTCATGAGGTACTGTAGGGAGTTAAAATGAGGGTTAAGGACGCTTTGATATTTCTAAACATTCTTTATTCTTTTTCAGGATTTCGAAATCAAAAACAGTAAGGTTTATTTTTAGGCAAAAGAAACATTACATGTTTCCCTCAAGATGGTTGTAACCAATAATTTGGCTGAAATTTTGATTTTTAAAATCTATTTCCCCCAAGAAATTAACTATGCCATTAAATAGCAAAAATGTCTGGTCATATTACAGTACATTTACCTTGTAGAATGAAATTGTTTAATGTGTTTTGAAGGCTTCTGCAGGCTAGAGTCTTAACTGCACCGATTGTATATACGTGCATATTACCTTAGTTGTCTATATACATCCATAGTATAGTAG
Source organism: Ophiothrix spiculata (assembly GCA_000969725.1). Classification (NCBI taxonomy): domain Eukaryota; kingdom Metazoa; phylum Echinodermata; class Ophiuroidea; order Amphilepidida; family Ophiotrichidae; genus Ophiothrix; species Ophiothrix spiculata. The sequence goes on from JXSR01S009108.1 coordinate 52,882, forward strand.
GAAGGTAACTCTTAATGTTAATGGTATATCTTTGTAAGGTACTGTTGGATGTAAAAGTGAAATTTAATGACATGCAGAAATGTAATTTTTCAAATATAATTACTAACCTGAAATGTGATAACTTTATGTTTTAGGCTGATAGTCATTAGGTGTGTTGTTATGTCAAAATGGCATTGTAAAAATGTTGTGCTCTTTTTTAGAATATACCGGTAAACCATATAGATTCAAGTGCAACAAATGTTTTGTAAAGCAATTAAGTTTGCAGTTTATAATGTATCAAAAACTTTTTTGTGTATGTTTTGCTTAATGATCACCAATCAGTAGCTTTTTGGGGAGGGGGTGCATGAATGATCATCATTGATGGATCTAGCTGCACTAAATGATATTCGTTAGCAATGGTGGATTGGAAGGGCAAAATTAACAAGGCACAATGTATCCTCCAAGATCATAGATTGTAGCTAATAATTCTGGTGAAATTTTGATTAAGAATATACATATACATATTTTCTCTAGAAATTTCCTTTGCCATTAACTTAGCCAAAAATGTATGATCCCACCACAGTACACTTAATCCTGTTTAAAATTTGGTTTTCTGTTTAAAAGGTTTCTGCAGGCTTGTCTTAGCTGATCAATTGTAAATGTAATGTACATGTGCTAATGCCACTGAGCTGTATGCTATATACACTCACAGTATACGAAGTAGGGGATTGTTGATGGATATCTTTGTGAGGTACTGTATAGTGAGTAAAAGGGAGATTTAATGACATGCATCAATGTTGATTTTGTAGTAGATTTAATGTATTCTTAATCAAATTTTCCTACCTGTTTGAAGTTTATAGTCATTAGTGAAATTTTGTATCAATCATGTGAAATTAGCGATGTAGAAACCTTGTGCTTTATATTAGATGTTTACTGCAACAAATATAATATGGAATACAAAAAACAAGTTTTTGTAATGTGTTATACCTATTTTTGTGTGATTTCTAATTACCTGCATTGATGGGAGTATTCATAGCCTTATTAATGACCTCAATTGCTAAATTATGCTGAATTGGAAATAATGTAGATAAGTAAATTTGTTAATAAATTCTGACATCGGACTATTCTCCTTTGTATTATTAAAGTCATGATGGGCCTGTAATGTTTGGAAAGAAAAAATTTAAGAAGTCTTATGTTAATAAGGAATTCTTAATGAATTCTTATGTTTCCAGAATGCTTATTTTTAGCACAAAATATAGGCTAATTAATCAAGTACCAGGGGGGTGGATACCCCTAATAAATGAAAGAAAATAGAATTCCATGAACTATAATACCAGGAGACCATTATCAAATCTTCTAAGGCCAGATGATGATAGAATGATGGATGTAATCTTGCTTCATGACCTACATAGAGCAATTTCTTTTTTTGTATAACTTGGAAGTTCTTCCAGCTGATAAGAATTTATATGGATATTTATGATGAAGCAATTACATTATAAGTCTTTACATACCTTAAAGGGGCATTGGACAAGTTCAGCATTATCCCCAAACTTTTCCCCAAGCATTTTGAGATTTTTGCATCATATGATTTATTAGCGGTAATAATGATAGCATGCAAAATTTCAGTGTCAAATGCAAACCTTTTATGTCAAAATATTAAGATATTCTTTGATTTTTAATTATCGTTGTCGACAAAGATAAATACTGCCCTCTATAGGTGAATTTTAAAAATTGGCCTTCTCAGGAGATATAATGCAAACTTTTATTTAAGTGTAGTAAAAATTAAGCTTTTTCATCTTAATTTCATTGGTTTATTTGGTGATATATTTTGATATCAATCAATCAGCATGATCAGATTTGAATACAAATGCTCCAGTGAGTTTTTGTTAACTTGAGTTTTAGGTAATACATTCAATTTTGTACTTTTGTAGGTAGAAGTGTGACCTTAAAAGGATTGGTAAACTGAAATATATTGGTATAAATACTGCAATAATATGAGGTATGTGTAGCCTGGAGTCCCGACCTACTTCGCTATTTCCCATTGCTGTTTCCTAGGATTTCATTAGGTTGATTGCATGTTATATGCTTGTATATAAAATTATAACAGCAATTTTGTGCTCTTATGCAGTGTTAGTATTGTCAATATTGCTTCTTGGCATTAGTAGTGGCTGTGATTAATTTTTTATTGGGTACCCATGGTTCGGGATTGATATTGAATGGATTTTAATACCACAATTTAACATGGTTTTAAAAGATTCATGAAAAATATTTTAGTCAAAAGACATGATGCTAATCAAAACAAAAAAACAAACAAATGGAAAAAAAAACCCAATTCCAAGCAAATAATTGAGTTATTGAAGAGATTGTTTTTTAAACTAAAAGACAGCTGGTATTATTTTTCTATTGTTTCAAAATGTGAGCTTGAACTTAAATTATTATTTTGTAAGGTGAGTACATACAAACCACCCACCCTCCTTAAAAATGTTATGGTATATGAAAAAAATCATTACTTTTGAAGAATTCAGTGATTTAAAACTCTCACTTTGCCAGTGAAGTACTAATTAAAAGTACAAATAATAATCTCAATTTGAAATAAATACGTAAGTTTCCAAAAATTGTTATGTGATTAATTAAAGATAGGGGAGCATTTTCTAAAAAAGAAATAAAATTGGTTTTGTGTATGGGAAATTTGTATTTGTGGTCATGACTAATGTATGTAAATTATAAACACCGTGTTATACGACAAATGTCACAGATAGATAAGTATGTTACATTTTCTTACAGTTAAATTATTCTGTTTTATGTTATATATATATTAGATATGTTAACAGACATTGTTGTTATCATGGTTATTTTGGCACTCCCCCCCCCCAAAAAAAAAAAATGGGGAAAATATGAAGCACAGGGTCATCAGACTTTACCCATCTTTAGCCCACAGCTAAGGATGATGCGTTGTAATAAACTTGCAATATGAGGATTAATGTGACAATTCAAGTGTCCTTATTGCCTATTGGCATGACCTGCTTTCAAATTTTAAGGGACAAGCATAGATTTTCCATTCAGCTTTGTTTTAAAACACTTACTGGATTTTGATACATTTTTGGAAGTAGTATCTAAAAATCAAGTTATTTTACCATGGGCAAATTCTGGTCGCTTCAAGTATCATAGTATGAGAGCCATTTTAGAAAATTTGTTTTAATGTCAAAACATAAAGACTGCTTAAGTTTCTAGTTTTGAATCTTAGAAATATCTTGCTGCCAAGCCTGTGATGATCATAGATGTTATTGTGATTGAAATGTTTTTCTTTGAATATATGTTGTTTTGAGTAGCTTTGATCGATCATTTACCTGACAAATGTATTTCAAACATAAAAAAATTGAAAATACTAGGTATTGGACTTAATGCAAGCATGTTTCCATTAGTACTCCAAGTGAAATTTATATTTGTCCCTTTAATTTCTGTCTGTTATAAGGCAGATTTCATCAGCATGATTACATGTTATATTTAGTGTATGTTTGCAAATGAATTTAGTAAAAGCAATCGTTGTATTTCTTCCTTGATACCCATGTTACTATTAAAACCTCTCGGAGACTTGCAGATTGCATTTTGCTAGATGCTAGTTATTTAAGTGATCAAGAGTTTTCAATATGCTATTTTTCAAAGTTAAAGAGATCTATTACTTTGCTATTGTTACAGATGAAAACCAATTAAGTAATATGTTTAACATATTTTATGTGCAAAGATAGGATCCAGAGGAGGTTTTCAGAATATCCCACAATGCATTATTCTGATACACTTACATATAATAGGCAATAATGGTTTTCTGGACAATGGGCTCTTAGGAATTTGATAATTCCATTGAATAGTTCTCATTCATATCTTTCCAGGGATGTGTTTCTTTTCACAGTAGCCCAGTGTTTACCCACATTGCTGACACCTCAAAAACGTCAGAAACCTGTACAGAAGTATAGGAGTTGAATTGGATTTGCAAGTATATTGTACAATGTTGCATTGCATCGTGGGATATTGTGAAAACCTCCTCTGGATAGGATCTGTTGGTGTACAACTGTTTTATTTGTGGTATGGTTGTGTTTGGTCTCTAGCATTTGATATTATTTAAAATTCTACTGAGTATCCAATATTCTGGTATCCATTTTATGCAATATTGCTGCTTCAAATTGCTTGTTAACAGCTAGATGTACATAAATTGGTATTTGACTTTAAATGATTAAAAGATTTATTCTGGCTTGCCTGGTTCTGGTCATTGATTGATTGGTTGGTGTCCAAGAGTAGGTCAAGGTTGACCTGCTTATTATGTTGTGCTGGTAATTTAATGCATTTAATTTCTCAGATGCTATATATTTATAGTTTTTTTAATGGAAAGATGATTTTTGGCACAAATCATTTATTCAAGGTTTAGTGCTTGAGCTTTGTTCTGTCTTAGCTTTAGCTTTTACTTCATGTTTTTAAGGGGGTGACATGGTTTTAAATCAACAAAGTATTCTGTAATCTATGGAAGGTCAGGGCCTCAAAATTTCAAAATTGTTTTCACCATAACCTGAAAATTTATCAAATAAATATGTTAAAGTATAGTTGGTAGCACAGTGATCTATTGAGCATCAGTGTTTTATCTAAAAAAACGTTGGTTTTGAGAAATTAAGTGCTGTTTATTGAACAAGTCTAGGAAAAATATTTTTTGCAAACTCCTCAAAAGGGAGTATTTTCTGACTTTGAAAGAAAGAGAGATATATTTCTTTAGGCTAATCGATAAACGTAACCCAGGAAAACCCCTAATGAAGCTTATTTCCGTCGGGTGCCAAGATCTTTCTTTAATCAGTTTTAGATCTGGGAGGAAGACTTACGTACCCAGAGAAGAACATGTGGAAGCAAGCATGGACTGAAAACCCAAATCAAAACTGCTTCCCCTACTTTTCTAACTTGTTCGTTTTTGACTATAAAAATTACATCTGTTATGTCACAGGTTATATCACTTTTACAGCCTCATATAATATGTGGATAGGTCTTAATTCTAAGAACTAGGAGTTATTACTCTACAATGCCACGCTTGTTGTCATCAGTGTTAGGTATCATAAAGCAATTTATATCTTCACAGATCGGTTATATGACCCATCTGGGCAGATGTTCGGCAGGAAATTGGTCCCTTGTTTTCCATTTTGTTTCTACTCATATTTATCACTGTCATGTGATAATGAGGAGTCTGCAATTTTCATTTTTGGCTTCATTTGTAAGAGTGAGTTACATTTTGTTACAAACATTCATTGGAAAAGGATAATAACTACGGAAGAGATAATTGATACTTAGATTGTAATATTTACCTTTAGTTCAACCTCTTATATCCTGGGTGGGGTAGACTTAAATGGTGGAGACGCGTAAAAAGTATTTTTTACTACTTTTCCCGCATGTGCGTTAATACTCAAGTACATCAGCACGGGGATGCGTTTAAGCATTGCGTCTCCGTGCATACACACACGCGCGGAAAGTAGTAAAAACTTCTGCATGGTATTACCATATGGCTCACGGCAAAGTATTAAATTTATTAACTTTCAGATTTATTTCCAAGTTATATTTTGACTTTTTTGAGGTGTAGTAAAACAAATACAACATGGTTTATTTCGGAGAAGTATTGCAGAATACTGTCCCTCATTTTTTAGATGATCGACACTTCCTCTCTGCTATAAGAAATCTCGAACATCCAACACCTTGGGGAAAGTATTTTGCGATACTTTCCCTCAAACCATATTGTATTTGTATAATGTTGGTCATCCCATAGTGTTATCACATCAGTAAAATTGAGTCCCGATTCCCTTCTTTGAATTCTGTCCAAAGATTTCATGGAGACCTATGCTGATGAGATCGTTCTTTATTTTATATTGAGGGCCCTTGCTGTATCATCGCATCATGGGAGAAAACACAGTATTTGTACATCCCTGCATTGTGCTAGCAGTGTTATCCGTAATTGTTGTATGGCTACCGTGTCAACACCAAGAGAGATCTAGCTTTAATTCTAATCGTTTGAATGACCACTACCAGAATACCAACCTTCCGGATATCAATACCAGTAGTCTCGAGGTTCACAGTCAGATTGGTATTATACGGACACCACCAATCTCATGGTACCGTCATATAGTTAAAGTGAACAAACTGAAAAAACCAATTGACACTGACTTTATTTTGTACAGTCTACCCAAACCTTCTGTTTATTCAATCCAAAATGAATCAAATACAACCGATCTAGACTTTTTTCTTACTGACATAAAAACATGTTCTGAAGAAAATTCTTCATTTAAGTTCGATAATGCAATCTTGCAATCAGGAAAGTATACTATTTATACAGATCTGGTATCATATTATCCTCCAGTTTTTTCCACCTCTGTGGTATACCCAAATATGATAGTTAAGACACCAAGTTTATGTATTGTATCAATGACCATACCTTTCAAGAGTATGAAGTCCAGGTTCATTAATTGGAATTTACATACCAATTGTAAAATGCCCACTAAACAGGTCTTCATGATATTATTTTTAATGATATCCGGGGACATTCATTGTAACCTAGGACCAGCTGCTCCATTATGTTCAATATGTAACATTGAAATAACAATAGACAACCCTTCTTTGCAATGTTTTGAGTGTAGTAGATGGACCCATACCAACTGTCAAAATCATCATCAAATTGACCCTGCATCTGTAGAAGGAAAAGTTGTGTATTGGGAATGTCCAGCATGCTGTCTCCCGAATATTTCAAATTCCATATTTTCTATGTCAGACCTAGAATTGTCAAATGTCTTCTCTAACTTAGAAGATTCAATGGATGAAAGTAGCTTGTTCCAAGCTGATGAAATTTCAACATCAAGCCCAAAACCCGTTCACTTTAATCAAGAGTCAAACCAACGACAAAATCTTGTTAAAGTTATGCTTGTAAATTGTAGAAGCCTAAAAAGCGAAAGGAAACAACATGATCTGCTTGATCTTGTTGAAACCCACAAACCTGACATAATATGTGGTCAAGAATCCCACATTGATGGCTCGTTTTCTTCATCTGAATTATTTCCAACCGGGTACAGTAGAAACTCATTATAACGAAATCTGATATAAGAAAAACCCTGTTATAAAGTAGTAACTTTCCTGTACCATTTTACTAATTTCTTTTGTTTTTTATTGTTTTAAAAACCCTGATATAACGAAATTTTGGATATAAAGAAGTAATTTGTCTGT
>JXSR01S009108.1:79857-91712 GCA_000969725.1 Ophiothrix spiculata
TGGACATGGCAACAGATTACCCCTCTGACATTTGATAATTATGATTGGCATCAGTCATGAAAGTTATTGTTATAATGCATTCAAGGATGTTGTGAATATCTTCTTTGCAAAGTTTCACCTAAAGATCTTTTTTTTTTTAAATTTCAAAGTAATATTTTTCAATAAAAACAAGCAATTTTGCCTGTCCTCGGCAGTCCTCGGCACCGAGGACCAAGGACTTAGAGGTCCAAGGCCAAGGCCAAGGACTTCATGTCCGAGGCCAAGGCCTTCATGTCCGAGGACCAAGGACTTCAAAAAATGTCCTTAAGGACTCCTCGAGGCCAAGGCCTGGCCTCGAGGACTACAACACTGATTAAAGATGTGTGTTCAATTCATTTTTGACCCCAACTTTCCCATATAAAATTGGAGATTTTAATAGAACAGGAAAGCTTGTTTTCTCATTACCCTTGTAAATGTTCCCTCCTGAATGATCTTTTGAAAAAGAGAGATCTTCAAAATAATTGATTTACTGGAAGATATATTTTACCAAAATAAATATGTGATGACTCACCCCGAAAAAGGGGACTTGCGACAGAAAACTTTTCAAGATACAGGTGAAAATAGGCAGCAAAACATAAAGAAAATAATAAGAATTTCCAGCAGATATTCTGTTGTAAAATTTGATCGCCTTGATCAATTTCAACAAGTAAGATGTCATTTTAAAGCTTGAAAAATGCTGCAACAGATGAAATGAAAAAATCAAAATTGATATCATCTTCAAAGTCCCCCCTTTCGGGGTGAGCCATCACATATTTTGGTTAGGTCACTCTTATACACATTTTTGCCATAACATCAAATGGCTCAAGCTATGGGAATCATACTTCATAATTTCAATATTTCGGTGATGTTTGTTCATTTGAATAAGGAAAAAGTATATGATGAGTTTGTTACTGAATAGGATGACCTATATACTTATAACATATATTCTTATACTGCTCTTTCAGGATGAATGTCTGTGTAATGATTAAAAACAATGAAATTCTAAAATATAATGGAGAAATATGATTCAAAGTATGCCATCCTGAGGGAATATAAAGTGGGCGAGAAATTAAAAGTATCTTATAAAAATCAAATCAGCAAAATGTCCACGTAGGATTATCCCGTGAGTTTACTTGCAGACATTATGGTACCATCACATATACTTAAGTATTTGTAATGTCAGACGGCGATAGTCACCCTGGAGAATCTTTGGTGCTATCAGTCCTTTCCTTAAAGAGGTAACAGTTGAATAACCATCTCTCTGATGTTTTCAGGACCTGAGATTTGTTTCTTTCCATTTCGGAATGATTTTTTTCCTACCATGTTATGGAGCAATTTATATTTCCTTGATACTTCCTATCCCCAAATCAACGCAAAGTTCTAAAGCCTGGCTTACGCTAGGATGAATAACCAATATAGGCTGACATATGAAATAGCAAAATTATCCGTGGATGTAAAAATGATGGAAAGTGTCTGTTAACTTCAGCAATCTGTGATTGCTAGCAAATAAGTCAAGTGTCAAATCACTGTAACTGCAATGACTGGTGGGAGAGTCAAAATTGCAATTCTAATCTAAACCTCACTTGATGTTACCCCTTTTAATCATAGTGTGAACCTGCCTTTAAACTCAAATAAGATTAAACATCTCATGTTTATATTTTTGATGTTTATCAATCTGTTAGATGTTTTTTATCTCCCATCTAATTTCCCAAAGGTATTAACTCTGAAAAATCCAGACCTAAATGAAAATTAATCTTCTTTCCAAGATCAAAATCAGGTAAATAGGACAGATATTGAATATATTAAACTATAATAGTATTCATAAAATGCCCTCCTATCATAAATCTAATCCGAAAAGATGCAGGACATTCAAAGTGATTTTTTATTAAGATCAAATATTTGATAAAGATGTTTATAATTTCTTTTAGAAGCTTTTTCTTTTTTATCCAAACACAATATAATTTCTTTCACAACATAAACACTGTGGAATTGACCGTATAATGATGAAGTCAAATATGCGGGAGGATGGTTAGATTTATGGAATGCATCTCCATGGAAGCAAATGGCATAAAACATTTACAAGTTAAATGGTTTTTGCTCATGGGTATATTTATATTTTATATTGCCTAAATGAGTCCTACTTAACTATGATCCATCTGCTATATAAAAAGTAGGAATATAAGGCCAGATAAAAATGATGACTTGCTTCCTTTCTCTCTTTCAATTTCTTAGATTTGTCAATTTTTTTGAATTCTTAAAAGTACTTTATATTTTGAAATACTTAAGGTAAAAATATACATGCTCAAAAGTTTTTCACTTTAAAATAATTATTGGTACTTTTGGGGTTTATCCCAAAGACTATAATTAAAGCCTCTTTCTTTTCCTTGAGCTCTGTTGGAAATCCTAAAACTACAATGCTAATTTTAACATTGGTATTAAAAACTACCAGCCTCAAATCCTGAAATTTATCAAATCCTGAAATTTATCAACTTCTTCAGACTAAAAACATTGTTTTTCTCTCAACACCGACGTCTTGGACGTAGCTAGAGTAGCAACGAATGGTCACTAAAATGTGAGTATATTTTAGTCAATTTTCTTGGATTTGAAACAATGAACTATTTCATATGTTTACTCAACAATCCAGATGAACTCTTCAAAGAGAAGGCTTCCTTGTTTCCATAAGCACTGTAAGAAATCCTGAAAACTACAATGCTAATTTGTGACCCGTCATATCAAAAGGTACCTTAAGGGTCCCAAAATGAAAACTGATTTTTGGTCTCCTCTGAAAGATCATATTTTAAGCTTTAAAATAACATTGGTTATTAGATGTTCAGTTTCAAAGTTACATCCAAATTGGTAAAAGGCATCGGACTGATTCAGAAAACTATAGTTCTGAGAAAATCAAATTTAAAGTTTCTGTACTGATAAAACGTAAATGGAGAAAGGATTTTTTATCTCGGTATTTAAAACATTTTTCTTATAATTGGATGTGGGAATCTAATTAATATGATGATATAACACTTCAAAGGTAACGTTTCTAATGAAATTAGAAATTCGACCTTGGACATGATTTTTGATTGTGCTCAGTTTCAATGGCCCGTATCTCGTAATTTACTATGCCAACCTTAAGGTACCTTACGATATGACACGTCACATTTTACATTAGGGGAAAAACTCCTCTCCTGAAAGAATGAAAATCAGGACAAGAACCAAACTTTACTCAAGGCAAGCACCAGACAATTAATTTTATGTTGAATAATGCAGATCTTATTTTGGTTATTTGAAGGATAAAAACAAAAAATCTACATGATAAGAATATGCATAATGTCAAACAAACATTATTTTGAAGCATGCCAACCTCTACCCTATGAATTTTCTTCTCTCTATATTTTGTGATGGTAAGGATTTCTTGATGTGTCCTAGTTTTGTTTAATGGGTTCATTTTCCTTTCGTATATAATAACCAGGATATTATATACATTATGTTTCAAAATTACTGTCTATAAAGAATACAGATTAATGTTAAATATATTTGTCAGTATCATTTCCCTGTGGGATAAATCCGATATGGATGGGCTCAAATGAAGCATTTGAAAAATTGTGAACATTGATGCAAAGTGTATAGAGAAAGTTTGAATTTTTATTATATAACCCGGAGGAGCTCTTTTGATGGTATAGATTTTATTTTATTTCAAAATTTTGCTCTTTATTTCTCATAAAATCAAGATTAAACTTCAAACAAATAAGTTTGTGTTTAATCTTTACATTTTACCTCCCTAATTGTTTTCTTTTCAAATTCATGAACAGGAACAAACTTTCAGAGTTTTATCTGCTGGTAAATTTACACTCTCTTTGTTCAGTAATAAATGTCAAGTACCAATAATTAAAAAAAAAAAATGATCAAAACCTTCAGAAAAGTCAAAATGTATAATTTTGTTTTACATGTTGGTCTTTGGTATGAGGCTATGCTCTAAAAAGTGTGCATTCATACAATAAGTCAAGAAGGAGGTTAAGTGTCATTGTTAAAACGTTGCTTTTACTTCATAGATTGCAGGAAAATCAAAGAACATTTTAAAAATCCTAAAATGTTGGGAAAAAATTTACACATGATGCTTAACTTGTCCAATGCTCCTTTTAAAGAAATGTAAATACTCACAATTTAACTAGTCCATCTAGATGGACCTCGCAAGGGAACGCGAAGCGTGACTCACTTGTGAGGTCCATCTAGATGGACTAAATTTAAGTAACTCTGTATGTAAGTGAATTGAAGTATCTGTGTATTAGGCCAATCATGATGCGTGTCTAACATGTGGGAGGATAGTAAAAAACCTGGAGTTAAGTTTCCATGGAAAGAAATTACATCAAAAATTTACAAGATAGATGGTTGCCCATGGGTATGTTTGTGTCATGCATTAGATGAATGAGTTCAACTTAATCGTAATCTACCTACGTTTGTGATGTGCAGAAATCAGTGTGGCCATGTACAAGCAAAATGATTTTGCAGCGCAACTATAATATGGAATTTGTCTGTAAGATATTTAAATAAACTGTATTATACTCGAATGAAAGTTCATATGTGCTGGTAGATAAGCATACTGAGATGGTTAAAACAGAATCCTCACAACATCACATGATTTCTTCTGATGAGGACATGTGTTACATGTCGAAAATTCAAGGTATGTGAATTTTCACCTAGTGCTGAAAGTCTGTTTTAACCATCTCAGTATGTATTGTTATAGTAAAGTTAAGATTCTAGTACAAATTCAATAAAGTAACGAAGTATTTTAAATATCTCAACCTCTAAGCCACCTCTCTGTAACCTCTGTAACATAAACTACTCTGTAATTTGTTTAAATCCCTTTCAACAACAAAAATCATGTGCACAATTATGAATATTATGTTTTTTCATTTGACAAGTCTTCAAAAAATATTTTGAAAAATGTAAAGAAAAATGCTAGATTTATTTTGAAAAATGCAGTTTGCAATTGCTTGTACATGCACATACTCCAAATTCTTGAAACGTGTAAGTTTTGTGTCAAAGTATGCCTACCGCGTAAACGCACTTCATTAACACAATGCTAGACGTGACACGCTATCAAATGTTGGATGATAATAAATCAACAACAGTACACGAATGCATAAGAAGAAATGGTTGTTAAAAGCACAATGTATAACTTCACACATGTAAAAAAAAAAAGTCTTATGTCACAATCAGCTAGTTGATTCAACTAGAATCCAAATCCAAATAACTATACAGACTACCTCGTAATAGATTATGTCTAATGCTACATGTACCACAAAATTATATTTTAAACTTTTACCCTAACACTCTTGAACACTTGTTCGTTTAAAAACGAACTCGTCGGAAATTTGCAAGTCAAAAATCGTGGTTTTTCACCTGGATTGGAACCCGGGAACTCCCGCTTCCCGATCCAATTATCACTTTGTCAACCACTGAGCAGGCGCTGCTACTAGAGCTAGCCTAAGGCAGCGATTTCATGATCATAGCTAACTTGGGTCTATGCATATTTTGACTTAGTCGAATTTCTTAACTTTATGGAATGGGATATTGTGAGATTCAGTGGGGTAAGGGTGAGATAGGATATATGACTAATTGCTACCATCAAATGTTGTAACTGCCAATTTGTGTTTTTGTTTATTTATAATGGGATAAACCAAGTTTTTATGTGTCTCTTTGTGTTTTTTCTTTCATATGGCTGGTGCTTGCTACTTACTCTTTGGGATAAATAGGTAAGTGAATTAGATAAAAAGAAATAAACAAATTTGCTAATATAGTGCTTGGGCCAAAAAACAAATTGCTTGTCCATAAAGAGTCTTGAAGAAGTAGGGTCTGTATTCCCCTTCTTTTTTCAGAGCAAGATACTTGTAAAAGGTGTATTCTTTCAAAATAGAGATTTTTTGCCTTGTTTTATTTCCATGTTTTCATAAACAGCTTTCCAAAATATTTGAAAATTGAACATTTTCTACATGAAGTTATATATTGTAGATGTACTTAGAGCAGTTTTACATATTCTGCCTCAAAGAATCATAACTCCACGTATGGGTTTTGTAAGAAGGTGGGACAAGTAGCATTGAAATTGTGTTTGATTTGGATTTAAAATAAAACAAAATTGGCCGACTTTACTGGAGTATATGATGGAGGTGTGTGTTTGTCAATGTGGCATATGAAATCACATGAGCTTGTTGGTTTTTCAAAACTAACTTTATAATGATTGAGTAATTTATGAGGTGTGAAGATATGCAAATTGTATGGACAGCATGCATTATTATAGTTTGATATAGTGCATTAAAGTCATTTGAAAAAGCAGCACAGAAATGATTTGCATCCATAATCCTTGAGCTTGAAACCAATATGATATAGGCCTATGGTTTGCAGTAGCCTTTTTAATGACAAGCATGTCACCATGGTTTTGAAATATTAAAGAAATGTATCACAATCAGAAATGCCATGGACACCATTTTTTGAGTTAACCTGGTTGTTTTGATATTTTCATTTGTTTTTTCAATTCAACTGACACATTGATATAGACTTGTGGGTAAAAAAGGGAAAATATTATACTGCAAGTACTTTTAAAAATTCCATTACTAATATATAAAGCTCTCTGATAATACAGCATGGCAAAATTCTTTGCTTTTCAATGTCATTTACATCAATACTCATTCAGGCAATATAGACATGCATGTAACAGTGCTTTGAATTTACAAAACAATTCCACCCTAAAATAGAAATGTCATGACCATAGAGGCACATGAATTATTGAACTTGTTTGCCATTTCATGTGTTTGTAAATGCGACATTTGAAATCACACGGGATTGTTGGTATTTCAAAGTTAACTTTTTAATGATAGAGTAATAAAAGAGGTATGAAGGTAGTTCATGTAAAATGTATGGCCAAAATTAGCTACACTAATAGCACATTGTATCCTCTTGTAGAAAGAGCACAGAAATAAATTACATCAGTAATCCATCAATAATTTACAGTCACTATGATTTCCCAGGGGGTGGACACTGACCTAGAAAGGTGGTACAGGTATGTGCAACCCTCAAGACCCCCTTTTCACGCCTTGTCTACCTCTCCCTAGACCACCATTTCAGGCACAAGTTTTAGTTCACAAACCTTATTTACAAAAATTATCAGTTCCGTAGCATCATTTTTTGAAATTTAGTTCCCAAGACCCCCATTTCAAGCAAAAATTTCTTTTTGCTTTGCTTCCGGAGGCCAAATTTAGCCCAAGCAAACAGTTCTCAAGGGTTATTTTTGGGTCACTGTAGTTCTCTTGGCCCCCCTTTTCAGAGCCTATCTTCCGCCCCCTAGACTAGAGTTTCAGGTATCGGGGCTGCACACCTCTACCAAAACCATACTTGGATGCCCCCTTCCCCTGGTATGATATGCTTTTTCAGTAGCCTTTTCAATGGCACGTGCATCAAGAATATTAAAAGCATGTCATAATGGTTTTGAAATATAGAAGTACTTCATCTCCTTTAAATACTTGTTTGAGTTAATGTGTTTATTTAGTTATTTCATTAAAAAAATGCAATTGATATGATGGATTTCAATTTGTGGGTAAATAAGTTTAAAAAGAGCAAGATATAGTAATATTAATAGGTGCCTATACTTTTTACCGACTGTGCATCCCGAAGTTTCCAAATATTGTTGATGGCATTCAGTGGACATATAGTAGATGATTTTATCATATACAGTTCTGCTTTATTTCTGATTGTTTCATCAGAATTATTAATAGTTCAAGTATTTCAACATTTTAGAGCTCAATTTAGGCTTTTCTCGTATTCGTAATGACCTAATCATTCCCCTCTTTTTTTGTTCAAAAGTTGTAATTAGTTAATGCCCTTTACAGTGTTTTGGATTTATAAAACAATCCCATACCGAAATGATTTATTATATGCATTATCGAGCCTGTTTGCCATATTATTCATGAAATGTAAATGTGACATTTATCTTGATGTGAAACTTGAAGTTGATCTTAAAGGTGAAAGTTTTGCAATATGAGAATTGGTTAAAGGTTAATAAATGCACTTGTCGAAAGTGAAATGAGACAAAATCAATGCATGTGCGGTCAATTTTTGTGCGTCCAATTCAAAAGGCCCGTAGGTGCCAAGTGTGTTGGACAGCAATCAAAATTTACGACAAGTAAGCTAGTTCATATACGATAGAAATATAATATTGTATTTTTTGTGAAAAGAAATCAGGCCTTCATCAAAGTCCAAAACTTCTCTAAACTAAATAAATCATCACCCGTCAAAAACAATAAAGCATTCATAGTCACTGAACACCCGCTACACAAACCAGAATACAACAAGCGCAGTACATTGTGAGTTTTCAATCCACTCCATGTACTTTATATTCTTGTGTTCTGATTGGCTAGTTGACATGCAGAGTGTATATGAATGATGACCTGTTTACACCGGAGAACCAAGTATAAATTTACATTCTCCATGCTAAAGGGACATGCACTCATTAGTACCTAATCTACACTTTATAAACCTTGAAGTATGCAACAAGAAATCAAACTCTGTTACGATATCTATAGCATATCCCTTGTATTCTACAACATTGTGAACTGGTTGTTTTGTATTGTGTAAAAGACTAGTAATGATTGGTTACGATTGATTAAGGCCGAATTACTGCGTATTATTATATTTTTACATGATTTCTTTATAATTTTGGTATTATTTTGGGCTAGATTTTTGATAACACATGGACAAACATTGTAAATAAATTCATTTGAATATTCAGCAAGATTTGGTAACTTGTTATGATTTGAGAAGCATGGACTAATTTACTTCCCCGTAACGGACAAATCAGTTGTGAAACAAGATGTCATAATGTAGTGTATTATTTCTGTATATTTTTGATGTTGTGTTTATTTTAAGTTACTCAGCATTGAGATTTAAATAAAGAATATTTATCTTTACCCCTACACACAGGGTACTCCAATTTTTGTTATAAGGGTTGGTCTTACATAAACACTTGATTTATCTTATTTATCTATCATGAACTTGATCAGGAACAAGTTTTACAGATCTGTTTTGTAAGGGCCACACTTGACCCTTGCACCTCAGAAACTTGATATAGAATAATTTAAAAGTATATTTTCACATGAGAACGTTTCCAAAAGATCTTCTGTTTTGTTTTAAAAATTCTGTATCACAGGGGTGTGAACCTTTTTTCTGGAGGTTTGAAATGACCTAAAATAGCCCCCGAAATCTGAAAAATTATTGAAAAATGATGAAACTATTTTACTAACAATCTAAAAAATAAAGTGGTAAAATTGATATATTTAGCCGTAAAATTGTTGTGTTTAAATGACTTTGGCAAAACTGAAAATATCAAGAAGTCTTCCAAAATACATGATTTGGGTTGTTTGGCTTGTAGAACAGTGTATTTTTGGTTGTCTTAAGGAAAGAATTGTATTAAAATTTACAACTACACTAGCATTGTATCTACGAGGGTCATTCAAAAAGTTCTACCTGTTGTATCATATCTTTTGTTCTGGTAAAGGTAGCTATTTGAAAATTGGCACAAATATAGCTCAGAATGTTGACTACATGTGGTATAAAAATCATATCAATACCTTTTCTAGATTTTTGCAGGTGATCTGAAAACCACAGTAACATTTGATACACCGGAAACGGTGAAATATCATATGACATTGCACCTGAAATTACATAAGCAGCTAATGTATGAATAACCATCTGTATACCCAAAATTCATAGAAGTTACTGAACAAAATTGGAAAGAAGGTAAACCTAATAGTCCAACAAGTGATATGCCACTGATAAAGTAAACTTGTTACTGATAGAAATTACCCAGAATCCCAATATTTGAAAGGGTGTCTGATATCCTCTTAGGTTACAAATATTAGCATAGCATGCTTCTCTATGGCCTAACTTTTCCAAGTGCGTTTTTATGTCCAAAACAACATTTAAAGGTGATACACCACAATTTTCGATCAAAAAATTAAATTTAGTTTCCTTTATGATGTACTATGAAAATTTCTTCAAAAATAAAGCTTCATAATGTCACTATTTTACATCTTCTTTTGTTAAAGTCAGTTTCTTCCTTAACTGTATCCTTAGTGATTTTGATAATTTTGCTGCATGGGCTATTTATTCTTTTTATTGTTCTGCTTGTTGGTGTCCATTATTTTCAGTTTGGGTCAATTTTTTAATCATCCCGTACAATTGTGTGTCCATTCTTTTGTTTTATATATTTTTTATTGTATAGCAATACTACATGGCTATATTATGACCTTTTTAATTCACTGTACCTGAGCCAGTTTTAAAAATGTTGCACATATTTTGACCGTTTCCGGTGTACCAAATCTTACCGCGGTTATCAGGACACCTGCACAAATCTAGAAAAGGTATTAATTAGATTTTTTTGATAATATGTAGACAACATTCTAAGCTATATTTGTGCCAATTTTCAAGTAGCTACCTTTAACAGAACAAAAGTTATGATACAACAGGTAGAACTTTTTGAATGACCCTCGTATGTTGTACTGCCAGGTAGTTTATTCATTAGTGGATGCATGTATGAAATATTTATTTTTAACTCCCACATGAAGTTAACCCTCATTCATATATATTGTATTATATCCCTTTTGTTTAATTCTTTATAGTATAGACATATGTGAAATAGTCTCATTCTACTATTAAATTTAAAAGGTTATTGGCCTCATTTCTACCAAAAGGTTATTTTGTATTCATAAATTATTGAATGATTTTGTTTTTCCTTATAAATTATTGAATGCTGGAGTATTCTGTGAACTTTGAATAAATGTCATATAAACTAATGAGTGAATACTATCAAATCAAAAGGCTATGGTCCTTTTTCACCAACAACATGTTGGAATGTCATATCTACTGCGAGATTTTTCCTACTTACACATAACAAACTATCACAATTTTATCAAATGTCAAAAATGACGAGCAGGAGTTCCACCCCATGGAACCTAGGATATCTTAATGTAGGGACATTTCACCCAAATAGGCTCTTGTCTACAGTTTCATGGGACATAGCTACATAGCAGGGCAGTTTAACCCTTTCGATCCTGAATTGTAATATAGGTGTACATAGCCCATACTGAATTAATTTACACTCAATACAAATTGGAACGCCTGAGTGTGCTCTCGTAAGCTCTTTTTGAAACGCTCAGTCGTTCAATCAGATCGAAAGGGTTAATAATAACTGATAAAGGGCAATATTGTGATAAAACAATAAGATTGATCCTGGATTTTGGGATTGTAAAATCCTTGTATATAATAATAATAATAATTTATTTACCTGTAAATTATACAATTTCAAATATCAAGTTAAGAAGGTTGTCTTTCAAAGTTAGTAAACTTTTATTGAAATCATTAAATTTCCAACAAATCAAATCAGCAGGGTGTGTATGACGAGAGCATGTGCGGTAATGAAAATACACTGCGTGTGTCTTGATTGGTTGATGGGCACTGTGGTTGCGTGAAAAGGAAGTCTTTCATACGTAGCCATTTGCTTGTTTACTTCACATATTTGTTGCGTTCAAAATTTCAAAAACTTGTAGGAAATTCAATGATTTCAATATAATAGTAAAAATATTCAATACAGACTTCACCTTTAGTTTAAAAAGACTACTTGCGTATGTGTCTTCTCATTGACATTTGATAGGTAAACATTTCTTATTCTCCCTGTGCATCAGCCAGTTTTCATAAGGCGAAAGTTTTGCAATATGAGAATTGGTTAAAGGTTAATAAATGCACTTGTCGAAAGTGAAATGAGACAAAATCAATGCATGTGCGGTCAATTTTTG
>JXSR01S009109.1:0-14856 GCA_000969725.1 Ophiothrix spiculata
GAAAATTCTGTAAATAAATACATTTAAATATTGTTAGTCAGATGAATCATTTTAAAATGGTGAAAATGGTGGTGTGTGAATGAATACGGTATTTCGCTTTGCTGTGTTGCATTGCTTTATAATAGAAATTTAGAATTTGAGTTGGATTTTACTTTTTAATGTTAGAATTGAAGAAATCACACTTTATACTTTTGATAATTATAAATTACATAGAAATTTTGTTTATGGTTGGTTATGTTAATCAACTGCAGGTATTATGAAAAACTATGGATGTTTTGTAGAAAACTGTGACAAAGTAATACTTTTTTGTATCAATGGAGGCAAAGCTGATTAATCTCAGCTGGTCGATAATGTATTGATTGTGAGATAACAAAACAAAGTCAATTATTGACACGGGTGTTGCAGTTTTCCTAACTTGGTTTTAGCATAATTAGTTTGGTTTGAGGCACTAACCAATTGTCATTTTTGCCTTAATTGACTTGCTTCCACAGGTGTTAAAGAAGTCATCAAAAGTAGACAAGGTATAATGCGTACATCTGTTTGTTTGTTTGTGTGGCTATATGTTGTTAATCCAGTAATTACCCGTCAATCCCACCAGTCCAATGTTGTATAGAGATGTGTACATTGTTAACGTTGTGTATTTCGACAACAAACAGAGTTTCTCTTTAAGAGAGATTGAATTTTTAGCCCTAATTGGTAGTAACACCACTGTGCATTACGTATGTGATGATTCGGCCCAAAATCCTAACCTTAACTGGTATCCTGATCCTAACACTATTTAATACCTCTACCCTTGTCCTAAACTAACTTGATCCTAACTATAACACTTCCTCTAACCTATTATCCAAACTAACCTTTACCTTGACCTAACCTAACCTAACACCTACCCAAGCCAGCCCGTCATAACCGTAAACCAAAACCACTAGGGCACAGATTTTTCACAAATGTAGGTAGAAAACATGTTGCTTTATCCAGCATTAAGTCACTACATAAAACAACACAAATGTATTTTCCAATAAAAGGAATGTTGAAGTAAAGTGATAGTGCAATCAAAAGCACACTTTTTCTTGAGAAACTCTGTAGCTCTATTTTTACCTGCTCTTTGACCAATAAAGTGTAGCCATTTCCAATAAATGTTGTCTCTTTGTTAATAAAGTAAAAAGATGTTGCATGAAAATAGCAGTGCAATATTGTCTAGTAAATCTCACTGTGTGTATATAATAGATTCTCTGACTCACAGTTTTTCATGCACATCAAAAATACCAAGTATTTGCACTTCCAAGCTGATAAAATGCTTATTATGGCACACAAGTTATATACATATGTCATGGCACCATCAAGTCAGATAACTTTTCCTCATCTGCTCAACTCAATATCTTGATTCGATTTTTCACTTTTGCACCTTTCAAAAGTTATTCGAATTCTTCAAGCAAATCACATTTTAGATAGAACATTTAGCAAGATAATTTTTTGTATATTTGAGTACCTTCAGTTTATAATCAGTCAACATAATTCTAAGCAGTTGGTCCCCTGTGCGAATGCTCCTTGGGGCACTGCATACAGTGTATACCTGGTGAGTCGTCTATACTAAATTCAATGTTATTACTAGGGCAAAGGTCAAAGATAATTCTATTCAGCATTCAGGTCTCAAAAGTCAAGTTAGGTATATTTTAGTTTGGATTTCAACACTGTTGTGGTGACAGCTGTCCAAAATCAGTGTTGAGATAAAATTGGAATAATATTAAAGTGAAAGAATACAAAAACAATACAAATTTTGCCCAATCATGTCTATTGATATTTAATTATTAAAACGGATGTGCCTCTACTTAAAAAAAGGCCGCTTGATTGTTGTCAAATTTATGTATCGTAATAACTTTATTTAGAGTTTTCAAATGTCCCAAGAGACAATGTCCTCAATGTTATCCGTCTAGTTTATCATAACAAATGTGCTTTGCTTCTTAACTATGCTGTGCCTTATCTAGTCTTCCCTGTTTAATTTCTGTCTATGCTTTTGCCACTAGTAAGATACTGATGCAATAATCTATAGTAGCACAATTGCAAATGCACTGATGACCTAGCTACCAACAACAGAAGTCATCTACTCATTTGGCCACTTTACACACAGCTAGGGGTGCTAATTTATCTCTTCACCACTGAATTCTGATGTGGAATATCAGTCAATCAGACATCCCGACTGATTTTGCCACTTTACACACAGCTAGGGGTGCTAATTTATCTCTTCACCACTGAATTCTGATTTGGAATATTAGTCACTCTGACATGACTGACTCAGCAGTTTCTCTCTCTGACCAGAACCCACTCAAGTTTTTGTAGTTTTCTATATTTGTAGTTGTACCATCTTTGTGTAGTCTTTCATTTCTTTACACTTTATTTTCAGGGCCTACATATTGCACACAGAAGTCAGCACTTGCTCTCCCAACCCTTAGTATATCATTAGTTTTAAGCTATATTGTGTTAAGAAAAATTGTATTTTTTTTTGATGGTATATATTATACTTCTCAAAAAGGACTTTTGCCTTGATAAGTCTTTCTCCTGTGAATATTACGCATTTGTTTTGTTTGTTTGAAAAATAAAAGCCCAGGACACTGAAATCAATATTAAATGAAAAAAAAAAGATATAATTTGTGTCCCTGTGGAAAAGAGAAAAAGTTTAGTTGTCAATGGCAGGTCGATCTACAGGCTTGGCTACAAAGTAGTATGTTGTGCCATAATCATGCACAGGACATATGTGATGACTCACCCTGAAAAGAGAAAAAAACTTTTTGAGAAATTGATGAAAATAGACAGCAAAAAATAAAGAAAATAATAAGAATTTCCAGTATATTTTCTGTTGTAAAATTTGATCGCCTTGATCAATTTCAACAAGTAAGGTGTCCTTTTCAAGCTTAGAAAATGCTCTAACAGATAAAATCAAAAATTGATGTCATCTGCAAAGTCCCCCCCTTTCAGAGTGAACCATCACATATAGTTAATGTAGTAGTTGTACAGAAGCACTATATTAGGACCCTTGCACCTTGCATTTACTAGAATAAAAACGAAGATATCAGGACCTCCCCATCGTGCCTTGCGTCCAATGGGATTTTTGTACAGGTTGTAATTAATGAATGGTGTTAGTGATAAAACATATCACTATTAACAGACCTCATCCCAATTCATATATGTTTTATCACTAACATCATTTATGATAATCTGTACAAAATATCCTTTTGGTAGCAAGGCATGACAGGAATTCCCTGTCCTGGTATTTTCTTTTTACTAGAAAAGTGTATAAGGAATTTCAATGGACCAAAAGATGCCCAATTTTCCTATTTTTTAAATGTAATTCTAGTTTGATATGTAGTTAATAAGCACCTCATAAGTTATTTTTCCAGGTGAATCATTTGTTTCGTTGCAGAGAAAATACATTTAATATCAAGTTAACAATTCCATTCACATCTATTTTTGTGCACTTTGTTTTTTCCACTTTAATTTTGCTGACTTAAATCTAGGAGCCATTGGATGAAAGTCTTGTACGTATTTGCTGTTTTCAAAACTTTTTTGTTGTAGCAAATTGAAAGACGTTTTGATGTGCATGGCATGACCATCAAAGGCTTCTACACAAACACACATGAATCTTTGTGTTGGCACATTTATTTGCACTTTTTTCCTTTAAATAAAAGTAAAAGAAGTAAAAATATGATTAAAAAAATGAGTTACAGTAGTCAAATTCCTACAACCTACTAGTTTTTTTAAAACAAATTAGCACAGTAATGCCATGTTAGAAGAGTGGGTCTACTTCCACGCTCTTGTCTGGAAAAAACCTCAACAAATTCGGCATACTTTTATTGGCTATTTTGAGCCTGGCAAAGACTTTTGTGTTTCTTTTTAGTCCTTTCATACCAGCATTTTCAATATTTCGACTTTTTCGAATCCGGTAATAATGTTTCAAAGTGATCTTTGATAATTCATTATTAAGTCTTCAACGCTATAATATTTTAGACCTTTTTAAAATATTCTTTTGAATCATTGACAGATAGGGACCAAGATGTTTTGTTATTACGTGAACACAATTTATAAATTTTTAATACAAATTGATACTAAACTTATTATTTTTTTTAAGTTGCACCATTTTGAAGTGAACATTTAAAGTGCGAAGTGTTTTTATTTCTATTAGAAATAGAATAATTTGAATTTTAAAATGTATTAGATATATGTTTTATTGGATGTATACTTATTATATTTGAAGTGACTTATTTATATATGTGGAATGGATTTGTTGTCTTAAGTTTAAACAGATTTATTTATTATGGTATGTGGAATTTAAGTTAGGCTAAATAGTGAATGTCATATTAAAGAGTTGGTTTAGCTTTATGTTAGTTGTGTATATAACTAAATTAGAACAAAAGTCTTGCTGTTGTTAGTTATTTGTGACTATCCGTCAAAAACCTCAAGTAAAGGACTTCCATACCAAATATACGTAATAGTCACATTTGGGCAAAATTATGTGATTTACTCGTTTGAAATGATCATGCCTTAATAAACTCCTTCTAAAGTATTAGTTTTCAATTGAATTCAAAAATATTTGTAAACAAACATTTTTATGAGACTTTGTCGAATTGGAAATGTGTTAAATATGAAAATATCAAGGCAAGTTTTCTCAGTTCTACATGTATGCATTATAACAAGTTATGATTTAAGAATATAATGCTCGTTATCAATTGAACTAAAATGTGTTCGTGCGTCGTTTAAGTTGCTGCGTAAGAGTGCATCTCATGGAATGCAGTGTTTACGCATTGATCGTGACGCAAGCGTACACGCCTAGATCAATACACGCACACCCACACCCACAGCGCGGCATGGCTGTAACTTGGGGTTTTCCATGCTTTGTTTATAAAGCTTTTATGATTAAAATTTGGTTTTTGATGGTAAGTTTACCAATGAGATTACAGAATTCATGTACACTCAAAAGGATAAAATAGTTGCCCCCTGCTTGTTCTTACGAAATACGGGAAATATCTAGGGTCTTTTGCCATATTCCATTCGGCCTGTCGGCCCCATGGAATATGGCACCAGACCCTAGATATTTGCCCGTATTTCGTGAACAAGCAGGGGGTAACTAATATAATCTGCAATCAAACAAAGTTGACAATGGGTTGACTTTACTGGCGGTTTATGGTGGAGAGTCACACATGGT
The DNA here is from genome assembly GCA_000969725.1 of Ophiothrix spiculata. NCBI lineage: Eukaryota > Metazoa > Echinodermata > Ophiuroidea > Amphilepidida > Ophiotrichidae > Ophiothrix > Ophiothrix spiculata. Next base: position 5,195 of record JXSR01S009109.1, read on the forward strand.
TTTAAGTTCCTGTTATATGATATGGCTTAAGAAATGGTTCATTTGGGTCAAATTTTACACCCACCATGCATGTACAAATGGTTTTCTGGTGTTAACCATCTATTATCAAGCTGAGCTACAATGTGCAATAATTACTAGTGCATGTAAAACTAGTAAAATAGTAAAGTGCAGATCTAGAAAAGTGTTTCGTAGTGCATGGCACAAGAAAGGGCTGGCCATTGTACAAGAATGCCTCTCTGAATGATAGTACTTGTATAAATATTGTACTGTATGTTTTTTGTGATCAGTGTTATTGCAATTTTAGACAGATGGTAACATTAATGTTGACAAGATATTTGTAGAGGTCAGAATTTGCTGTAACTTGTTACAGGTGGAAGATCATATCCGTGTTTTAAAATGAAGGCTTTGCCAAAAATGTGAAGTTAGTTTCTGGAGTTTGAAGAACATGATGTATGTTCATACATAAGTAAAGAACATGATGTACACTAGCCATTTAAAGTATTTCCGCACAAACACTTTATTCAGCCATATCTCACATGGCGTTTATATAGAAACTATCTGGAAACGTATGTTGCTTTTGGTCAGATCTGATAGGTAATTTAGTAAAGTGTTAAATTGAGCACCAAATGAGATCAACCCCCTCACGTAGGGGTAGGGGGAAACAACACAAATGGGTCGAAAAACGTGATTTTTAGGTCAAATTTGATTTGGCAACGCATGGGTCAAGGTCACTTCACCACTAAAGTTGAGTGGTCATGTGGAATGTGTATATGTAATAGAGTGACAAGCAGGCGATGAAATGTCCTGGTCACGCTTGACTTCGCCAAGAGAATGCTTGGAAGCTAACGAAAAATGATCCTTCAACGCCACCCAGTTTACAAAAATAGGGCCGTGAATGGTTCCTGGCGGTATATGACATTTAAAAATGTTTAAAGAGGTTTTCAATCTGTCATATACCGTCACAAAACACTCCACATTCATCACAACCCTATTTTTGTAAACTGGTGGGGCGTTGAAGGATCATTCTCACACCCCTGGAAAAGGAATTACGGATTCTGAAAGCAGCCTCATATTTTATGTAAAGCAAAGAGACATTGCATCACTATTGACATCTCTGTCATTAGGTGGTATCCCTTAAGTATCCCCATTACACCCTCCACAGTCTGTACCTGCTCCCCAAAGGTAACGTCTCTTACAAAGGTAATTTTATAAAGCCCGCAACACCATTTTCTCATTGACTGCTACAACACTGGCACATGTACTTTGAAGTGACTTCACTGGTACTTTGAAGTTGCTCCCGCTAGCATTCCAACAAAGTCAGGTCCAGTAGTGGTGTAAAGAGTGTAGCTGGCCATAGGAATCCATCGGTGTTTGAATTTAAGCTATATATTTGATATCATAAATATTCATAATTTACATTTGAATGGCGAGACAGGTGAATGTGTCAATGATTTAAAGTATGGTAGTATTACCTGACTTTAGGCCAAAAAAAATAAATTGTTATGTTGCCCTCAGCGACCGACCCTATTCAAAAATTTAAAAAAAAAATATTAGGGTCGGGAAAGCACCCAATTTTGCTCAAATTGGGTGGTTTTTGAGAAAATATTTTGAAAATAGTGGAAAATGCACCCAAATTTCATAATTTGGGTGCTTTTTAAAAAAAATATTAAAAAAAAAATTATTTTCCGACCGACCGACTCATTTTTTCAGAAATTAAACTTGAGGGCAACACAACAATTAATTTTTTTTTGGCCTTATTTATTACCTTGAAGAACCTCGAAAATTAAAAAAACAAAAAAAAAAAACAACCACCACTGTAGCCACTTTGGATTGCAGGTACAGCTGTATGCAATTACTAATAATAACCAATCCCTGCTTTATTGTGCCAGTCTGTGACATCCACAAATATGAATAATTCTTTAAACTATTTTCATAGGCTTACCACAAATAAAGCATATCTTTTCAACCAAAGCACTCAAATTTAGATCTTATTAATAATCCAACGCACTTGCACAAATCTTTGCAAATTCTATTGAGGTGAAGTTTGATGCTTTCAATCTTTCATTGCAAAATAGAATATGTTTTTATCCACTTTTTTAAAATTATGTGATGTTCGAAGATACAAGATGATGCTTTCGGAAACAAACAAATTTGTTGCATGCATTAGGCCAAAAATAAAAAGTTGTTTGCTTGTCCTCGACCAAACTACCCTAATTTTTGAAATTAGGAAAAAGGTTTTTTTTTTCTATTTACTGTACAAAAGAATACCGACCCTATTTTTGGAAATTCCTAAAATATTGTTGTTGTTTTCTTTTCAGATTTTTTTGCATTCTGTAAATGCAGAAAAAAAAAAAGGATTTTATAGTTTGTGTTGAGTATTTTAGTTTTGTAATGTAAAATTATCTTGTTATTTCATATTCTGAGCCTTGATTAATACATATACATACAGTGGTGTTTGCTAGTAAATAAAAAAAGAAGGGGGGGGGGAAGAAATCCCGACCGACTGACCCAATTTTTCAAATTCAGTTGAGGACAAGCAAACAATTTATTTTTTTTTAGCCTTAAGACATCCAGATATGATATGGATAACAACAATGATGAGCAACATAGATTTCATTGATATGTTCACTCTTGTGACTTTTGTGAAAACAAATGTGTTTGTTGTCTAATTCATGTATCCCAATATTATTTAATCACGCAGGAAAAGCGCAAACTAGAGGAAGAAGAATTAAACGAAAAACTAACCCGCCGAGTCCAGAAGGAAGCCCGCAAACAACACCGACAACAGCAGCAGAAGCGTCTGCGCATGGCCCAAGAGATTCAGAGACAACTTCAGGAATGTGAAGTTAAGCAGAGGCAGCTGGAAGAAAGGGGCATTGATGTTGAAAAGTCACTACGTGGAGAAAAAGGTCAGTTAGTGGTTTCATGACAAAAATCCTACTCCATGGCCCGGGGCCACTCAAGTATAATGCTGCAGGCATAGCGTCGCCAAGAAAAAAGTGGATTAGGGTTGTTTTTGAGGTCAAAAGGGTGAATCAGGTGACACCATTTAGGGTATCAAAAGCAGTCATTTTCAAGAAATAGGGTACTTTTTCAAACCTTAGTGTTAAAACGGTAACGGTAAAATCCTCATTTAGGGTGTGAATTGGGGGAAAAGGGTATATTTTGGCTTCAGAAAAAATCACTCTTTAGGAGTTGTTTTGAAAACCTGTGGTCACGCTATGCATGCAGCATTATACTTGAGTGGCCCCCCGGGCTCCATAGTGACTTTGTTGTTGTATAGTCCTTAGGATGCATGTTTTTGTGAACACCTCATAGATAGGAGATATCAGTTACTAGACTGCTTGTACCACCAAGTTTAAAAACCAATACTAAAAGATTTTTATCAAAAATGGTTTGTATTAAAAATAGCATAAAATTGAGGAATGTGACTATCTAAAAGCATTTTCAAATGTATTTTGTCAAAAAAAAAAAATGTTTTGCCACCGACAAACGGATAAAAACACATGTATGCTTTCCTATACTAATACGTGTGGAAAAATTAACCATATTTAAGTATAACTATTTGGAAGGTATTATTATCTCCAAAACACTCATTAAGCTAAAAAAAAATCAAAAGTGATGGGTTACAGGGGGTGCTTCATTTTTAACGCTTCATAGTATTGCTTTAATGGTGTTTTCAGCCATGGGGCTCAATTTGAGGGTGTTTGGGTCCACTTGAGGCCTGTGAAAAACCACCTGAGAGTGTAGCAATATCGTAGTGAAATTAGTGTGTAAGATTTTAGATGCTTTATACACAACAACCAATTCCCCTTTCAGATTTCAACTCAATATTTGTGATTAATTGTGATTCAATCTGCTTTCTTTTCCCTAGGTCAAGTCAGTGCTGAGGCAGTAGATGAGAATTCCTTGATGCAGCAGTGGTTCAGTCTAGTCAATGAGAAGAATGCGCTCGTCAGATTTGAATCGGAACTCATGGTCCAGTAAGTTAACATACTCTCGTCTGAAGAAAACCATTTGACTTTAACAAGCATGTCTTATCTGCCGAGATTAAAATTAACATGCAACTTACTTAAAGGGGCATTGGACAAAATGTTACTTGTGGATGATTTACACTTCATATGCCGACAAATAACAGTCAATTACTAAATATTTGGAAAATTTTGATCAAAACCTACAGAAAAATCAAATTTTTGAATTTCATTTTGTTTGTTGATCTTGGGTATGAAAATATTCTCTAAACGTATTTATTGATGCTGTATACCAAGAAAGAGCCAAAGATTCGTTTGTAAAACATTCCTTTCACATCATAGATTGCAGAAAAATCAAAAGAAGTTTGAAGTTTGCACTCGATCTCCTGAAAAGGCAAAGTTTGGAAATTCAACTATAGAGGGCAGTATTTAACGTTGTCGACAATTAGATATAAAAGAATATCTGAATATTTTGATATAATGGGTTTGAATTTTACTATGAAACTTTGCATACTATCATCATTATCGCTAATACTTCAAATGATGCACAAATCTCAAAATGCATGGAGAAAAAAATTTGGGGATGATGCTGAACTTGTCCAATGCCCCTTTAAACATGTGATGAAACTTTTAAGACCAAAAATTGTCAAAAGGGTGGGGTTTAGAGATTTTTCAGTATATAGTGTGCCTTGATAAAATGGTGGTGTTGTTGAAATAAAAAAATGGTGGGTTGCTTACCCTGTGACTAAAATTGAAATTATGTTTAGAAGCTCTGAGAATCTGAATGAGTACATCAATAATGATAAGATATTGTTTATGTTTCCCACATTGCTGAGCTAGGCTTCATCAATGAACCAAAGTGGGATGAATTCAGTACCCCATCAGTATTCAAGAAAAAGTTTCTGAAGTTTCTAAAAAGGGTGGGTTCAGAGAAAGGGTGGGGTTCAAACCCCACTGCATACAGTGTTTTTCAAGTTTCTTTCTCACAAGTACAAAGTCTCTCTAAGCAAGCCAACGACAACTCAGACAATTTGACCTTCAATAACTTTTTCTTTACAGAGCTCGGGAACTTGAGCTAGAAGATCGCCACAGTGCCCTCGAGCAGGAGCTACGACACAGAATGGCGGTGGAAGGTAAATATATTTGCTTGCAGTCTCGTCATAAGGAATTCAGAAGGGTCAAATGAGAAATCCTAGATGTTCCTGTAATGATATGCTATATTATGCAAAGTTCTGGTTTTCTGGTACGAATAATTGGTTATCAATCAATTCAGGAGCAATTTATGCAATCAAGGCCTTTTAAGCATGCAGAAAATGATAAAAACGTTGTGATTTTAGTTTTAGTTAGGGAATCTTTAACAGTTGAAAAAGATGTGTAGTCAAACTCTTGCATTTCCATGAAATGTTCCAATAATTTGTCATAATTTTGCTAACTGCATAGTTTCCAGTAACTTACAGGAACAACAAGCGCTCTTATTGGTTGAATCGTGTTTACTAAAGCCAGTATTCCTCAGATAGTGAAAACCAAAATCCAGAGTGCATGGCCCTGTATGAATGTAAATGAGAAAACCAGATATAAAGGATGGCCCCAAAACTTGCATTTAGCTATTTTACTTGAAAACTTGTGGAGTTTTATTCATTTTGTTAAAAAATGTGAAGATACATGTTGGCTACCAAGTAAAACTATGATTTTGAGTGCATTGTGACTAAATTGAAATAAAATTAGACAAATGTGGAGGACCCCAACATTGGTTTTAATTAATCAGAGAGCTGGTTACGAACTCCAGATCCCATTTTCTGGTATTACTGTATCAACATACGTACAGTAAATGCTATTTTTATGTCTTAACTAAAGATTACTTTTCTTATATTGACTGCTTTGCTTTCGATGAATTTTTAAATTTTCAAATTTTATTTATACAATCGTTATCAATTAATTAAAAGATTCGTCATCAGCAACTGAGACAGGTCAGTACATATATACTGGATCTTAAATGCTCTTAGTGATCACTTGTTACAAGTACTACACCATATCAATTTTGATTTCTTTGTGATATTCAAAGTATTTGATGTCTCTGAAAGTTGAAATGCACATTATTTTCTGTAATGTATCATAAATAAGAAGTATATATAGCTTTGTTCAAGATATGTATGAAGTATTGATTATTTGACACCATTTTTTGCTTCAAATCCGACTCATTTATCATCAAAACAATAGTAAAGATGATCATTTTTAAGGCGGTATCTAGAATTGTTTATGTGATAAATGGATCGGACAAGCAAAACATTTTTTCTGTTTATTTTTCCAGTTTTATAATCACTTATTACAAATGTCTTGAGACTAACATCCTCAATCAACAAAGGACTGTTTGTTTGCCTGAAAGTTGTGGAAACTAGAGATTAAGTCTCTTACAAGGGTGTAAGAATATAAAATGGAAGGACTTGCCAAGAATGGCTAATGAATTACGTGTCTGTACTCCCTCTGTAAAAGCCTTAATCTCTGCAGTGGGTATGGATATTGACAAATGCCACTCTCTTTATATGCAAGATGCATGTTCAAAACAAAGTCATTCTTATTTTGCATTAATATCATTTTAAGGAAATTTGGTCTGATTTTTCACAGCTCTATCAGTAAATTTGAGAACATGAATCCAAATAATCACAAGGTTAGATGTGATACATTTTTTAAGACTCGTCTCTTTTTAAAATCTTCTGACTCTCCCGTGCAAATTTGTTTGAAACTATTAAGTTTGAAGATAAAGTATTTGGTGAACAGTTGCTTTGAATGGTAATATTCCCAGATCATTCGAGTTGAAAAGTCAGACCAAATCCCAAATTTGACGCATCATCCACAATGACAAGATAATGCCGTTTGACTCATCGTTTATCACGTGCATGCAAGTATATACCACATCTGATAACGATTGCTTGTTGAATGAACAACAACAACAACATTATTGTTTTACAATTTTTGTGTCATTTTTTTGTTTTACATTCGGCAATAATACCAATTGATTTATTAACTGAGTGTGTTTCACATTGCTTAGCAACCATTGCAAGCGCAAGCATTAAAGCTGGATACAAAATCAAATGTCTTTATGATAAGCTCACGCAGCTATTTGAAGATGAACGATTACGACGAAGACACACCACACCTTCTCCAAGTAATGTCCCCTGCTCCTATTTAAGCATGAAAGAAAGAAAATAGCAGTAACAACTTAGAATTACAACTGCCTACAAATATGATTCTGTCAGAAAATCATGACAATCATTTTGCATCAAAAACAATCTGCTTCATTGCCGGTGCCCCCCCCCCCTTCTACCTGCATTCAAATGATTAAGCTTAGCCAAGATGTTCATTTTAGTTATCTTAGAAAGGATCCAAATTAAAATGCCAATGAATTGAAGCTGTAAAACAGCGGGTACAGTACAGCAGGATGCCAACGGTCAAACAGAGTTTTCACCTCTTAAAATTACTTTCCCAAGAAATAGTAAATATTACGTGCTGTCTTTTGACTTGGTGGGAAATGGACTGTAGCCCTATTCAGTGCATTTTAAATGTACCAAAACAAAATGTGTTCTGCCAAATTTTCCATTCTCTTGTCTGATCGTTTGAGGTTATTCAGTCATTTGTTATCCTTGAATGCCTGACACAACTAGTTTTCAATAAAGATATTTATTAAGTGCTATCGTCGACATAGATTATGTCAACACTGGATTAGGTCCGTCATGGAGACGCTTTGTCTGTCATGGAGACGCTTTGTCTCTCATCAATGAAATCTGTTTGAACATTAGTATCTCTGAATACGGCTTGGGAGTCGGTGCAATTCTAGAAATTCTGAAACACCCGAGGTAAAATTTATGAATGGAGTTTACATTTTGTCATTTTTATTGAAATCTGAAAGGAGTGGTATTCAAAGTGGCATTCTTTTGAGAGTGAATATAAGAAACTCGCACCCCTCTTACAAGAAATCTCCCCTCAATACTTTATGTATAGAGTAAATCTTTGTGAGACAGAACAAGGTAAATGGATTTAGCACCGAGATGGGGAATTGGGACTTGAACCCGCAACCTATCTATCTCAATCCTGTGCTCTATTGTTTCAAATTATTCTTGGGCATAACAAAATTACCTGTGCAATTTGCTCAACTACACAGTTCTTTCCAGGTGCGCATGCCATGACGTTGCTATTGTGTTTATTTCTGATTGGAAATGGTTTTGCATACTTTCAGATGTCCTATACTTGTCAGAACTTATGGATACATGATGGCTGCATTCAGATTGTGTGTTGGTGCCTGAGATTTATTTAAAAGGACAATAGTTGATTTTGAAATCCAAAGAGTTCTGTAATGAAATTAAATTGATTAAATAAGTTTCCCCAGGTTTTTAAATTTTGAAAAATGGTTACACTTCTCAAAGTTTGCGCAACAAAATTCCTCGTCAAATTCAGCATGTTCCCCATAGTCTCCTCTGGCATTCCATTTTCATTTGACTTCCATCAAATTAATGACTATTCACTATTTTCTACAGACGAAAAGAAGACCGAAGCTGATAGAGAGGCTGAGAAACTTCTCCTTGAGGAAATCGTCGAAGTCGTCGAACAAAGAGACGCGTTGGTGGCGCTCCTCGAGGAAGAAAGGCTCAAGTAAGTGTTTGTGTTATTCAAAGTAATCTAAATTAATTAACCAGTATATATTTATCTCACATATTTGCAAAACGTTGTATAGAATACTTAACCTAGAATTTTTAAATGTCGGTGGTGGGATCATAGGTCATGTTACAGCTCTCTAAGAGTCCATTGGTATTCATCCCTCTACGTCTACTAATACGCCATCTACTTTAAAGCATTAAAGCACTTAAACTGTCACCAGATTTGTCCATCATAGTCTGCTCCCACCCAGGATATGGGAAGCTGCATAAAGGGTACAAATTACAATTTAACTACCGATAGGATATGCACTTGAAAAGGCCGCAAAACGCCTAAATGAAGTTAAATGATTGTGACGATCTACCTGCAGCGAATCATGAGCGGTTTGATCTAAATAGAAAATCGCTATACAAAAAAAAACCAGTTATTAAGCATACCACTAGTAGCCAAGCTGTCTATTGAGGATTCTATAACCAAGGCACTCTCACTGACAATTGCTCCAGGTCCATATCTTACTGAACAAATTTATTGGTGAGCCTAAATCATTATACCAGCCACTTGGTGTGTATATGAGGCAAAAAAAAAAATTGTTATGTTGCCCTCAGCGACCGACCCTATTCAAAAAATTTAAAAAAACTATAAGGGTCGGGAAAGCACCCAATTTTGCTCAGATTGGGTGTTTTTTGAGAAAATATTTTGAAAAAAGTGGAAAATGCACCCAAATTGTGTACTTTAGGTGCTTTTAAAAAAATAATTTAAAAAAAAATATTTTCTGACCGACCGACTCAATTTTTCAGAAATCCCACTTGAGGGCAACACAACAATATTTTTTTTTGCATAATATGGTTTACTTTAAAATCTCGATATAGTGCACCTCATGTTTTGCTCCTAAACATGTTCCTCACCACAATACCAAAAGGTCTACATCACTAATCAGATGGTAAAATGAAAGTTACATTCGTTATACAGTAGAAACTCATTATAACGAAGTTGCTGGGGACAGACAAATTACTTCTTTATATCCAAAATTTCGTTATATCGGGG
>JXSR01S009109.1:14906-26435 GCA_000969725.1 Ophiothrix spiculata
CTTTTAAAAAAATAATTTAAAAAAAAAATAATTTCCGACCGACCGACTCATTTTTTCAGAAATCCCACTTAAAGCAACACAACAATTAATTTTTTTTGGCCTGATGCTCCACTTAAAAATGGCTTGGTTGTAGTGACCATAAAGACTGCGCATTGGCAGATGGCGGGAGATGAAAATTGACAGACACTTAACAGTTAGTGTGATGGTAAATTAATATCTTCTTGCAAAATTCGTTAAACATTTCTTTAATACCTAAGTTTTTTTGTAAGTGTATGAAATCACAACTCCATAATTACACTATAAAGAGGCTGCTTTTTGTTAATTTTGTTGAAGCTTTTCACAAATTGAATTTCATATTTTATGTGTTTTTATACCAGCAAATTGGTTTTCTTATCAGTTAAATTGTTAAAAATGCTTTGCTGTATCATCCTTTCTATGAATTTTTTAATATAGATAGCTTAAAAATTCCAAATGCAGATTTTAATGGTAAAGTAAAAATCACGCAAAATAAGTATTTTTTTGAAGTTGATATACAGAAATGCTTTTCTTTTTCATTTTTTTTAATATAATTTTCAAATTAAGCCGTGCAAATATACAGAATGATTTAGATGCTATGTGTTGTAATAAACATTTGTACAAGTTGTGTTTTTCTCATTTATTTCTGTTTTAATTTGTGGTATATACCAGAGAGACTTTGAGAATTCTAGTCGTTTTGAAGCTTTGATTACAATTGGAATGTTTCCGTTACCCAAACATTTTTAATATACTATTTTTTCTCAAAATAAAAAGAGGAATATTGGGAATCTTGAAACTCTTTTCCCAAAAGAATAATCAAAAAGACCATAAACTTCTAAAGTTTGCTCAGAAAATTTTGTTTTGCCTATAAAAATTTTATAAAATTTCATAGGAAATTTCTGTATCAAGCTAATAAGTGGACACTGCCTTGGCTGCAATGCTGTATGCCATTTATGACGTTATTGGTGAACAGTTTTACTTTCCAAGTTTTGACAAAACAATTTTATAGAAAGTCTGAGACTTCATTGCTAGGTTTAAGGGCCCTGTCAACCCTTCATTTTCAGAAATGGGTTATGGACTGTAACTCAGGGACGGATAATTAAATCCAAATCAAAGTATACATTTGAAGGGGTAGGTGCAATATAGTGCTAACCCTCATTCTGCATAAGTTACTGGTTTGATTTGAATGATTTTTTGACTACAAAGACGAAAAATAGTTTTCGAAAAGTTTATAATGATGAATTACATGGGTGAATGAAGATATTTTGACCAAAATTGAAGTCCCGCGTGATTTCAACAAAACAAGCCAGTCACTTGAAAAGTGAGGGTTAGCACTATATTGCCCCAAGATCTTGCACATTACAATTTTTAACTTTCTGGAAACACTAGATGCAAAAGTTTTTTTCTTTTTCAAAATGCCAGATCTAAGAGAACTTGATGCAAGGATTATAAATTCAGTGATTCCAAAAGTCGTTCAGTGTTTCTAAATGATCTATGGCTCTGAATATGAATTCGGGGGCAATATAGTGCTAAGCGATAGGGTCTGATTTTTAAGCCACCCTTAGACTTTTGAACGGCTACATCTCAGACATACAATGATTTTGCTGAAAGTAATATACAATATGGTGATAATTAAACTGAACCAGAGATGTTTTTCCCAAAATCAATAGAAAAATGATGTAATAACTTGATTTAAATGCATCTGTTTCAAAACCAGAACAAAGGTGGTCGAAAAATAGGTGTGGGTTAGCACTATATTGCGCCTACCCCTTCATTTCTAGAAGTGGATTTGCATACTGAACATGATGGTCAGCTTATTTTTGGACCAAAATGTGAAATTATTGCCCTAAGGTCCAAAAAAGGTTAAAAAATCATGTTTTTGGCACACAATTTTATGGGAAAGCTATCTAAATTTTGCTTTGGTAAAATTTTAAACCATTTTACTTTTTGGAATCTAGAAAACAATATCTAGGAAAGTGTTTCACAAATTTTTGATTTTTATCTTATTTTTTGAAATATTGCTAAAAATAGGTCAAAATGTGGCATATTTTGCCAAAAATGGTGTCAGGAGTGGGTTTTTGACATTTTTTGGACCAATTTTTGGCGATATCTCAAAAACTAAGAAAAAAATCAAAAATTTGAGAAAAGCGATCCCAGATATTGCTTTCTAGATTTTAAAAATTAAATTGGTAAAAATTTTTATCAAAGCAAAATTTAGTTAGCTATCCCGTAAAATTTTTGGCCCAAAACATGATTTTTGGACCCTAGGTCCAAAATTACGCATTTTTGGTCCAAAAATGACCTGACCATCATGTTCAGTATGCAAATCCGCTTCTAGAAATGTATAATTTTATTTGAATCTAATTATCCGCTGCTGAGTTACAGAGCAAAAAAAACTGATGAAAAAAGCCTTAACAGGCCCCTTAATAGACTAACTGCTGCATTGCTTGACTAGTATAAACCTGGTACATGAGTAATGTTAGTTTAAAGAGTCTCTATATTGACGGTGTGCAATATTCACATTATCAAAAAATACAGCAAGTCACTTTTTTTGCAAAAATGAGTCAAACTCAATAAACACACTTTTTGATTTCTCTGGTAAATCCCACTGGTTTTCCACATTTTCGTTCTCAATGTTACAATTTCATGATCATGTATTTTCACTCTTTGTCTCATCCATCACGTCACGTCCATGTTTTTGTTTCACCCTCAATGTCGTTACACCCTATATTTTGTTACACATTCTTTATGTTCTATCCCTTTCCTGTCATAATCTTTTTCGTTCACTTAACCGGTCAAAATTTATATATACCTCATCATCTGCCTACTAACACACCATAATCATCAGGATCTCGGACTTCGGGTCATCATGCTCATCATCTTCATCAGAAAGCAGCTCCGAGGAAGACTCCTGTGAGAAAGGAGAAAAAGAAGAGGTAGATTTGGATGTTATTTAAGGTTGATCATAAACCATGGATGTTCTATTTTTCCATCGGCTATGGTTCTGTTTCTTTATAATGTCTTAAAGTTATACTTTGCAACTGTTTTGATCTTGTTCTCAATAAGCACATAGATTATGTTGAAGCTAATTGAATGGGTAGTTTTGTTGTTGATCCTTTCACCAAATACGGAAGTTCATTTTCATGATCTTAAAGGAAATGAAATTTAAATTACTCTATGTTACTAAAAACATACTTTGCCCGGTTTACTGAGATACAAAATCAGAAGAAGCTCACCTATCAAAGTTTATATAGAAATCTATGTTTGATATTAGGTGCATTGGACATCTCTATTCATGTTTACAACAAATTAAGCTGACTATACCCAATCAATCCGGTTCTTATTGATCTTGATAGGGATACAACTTCCCATAGATATTAAAGTCTAGATTCCAGACTCACTGGGCTAATCTTGATCTTAAATCCAGAGGATTTGACCTTCTAGCATATTACATGTTGAATGAATGAACAAGGGATTTACAGTAACTGATTTGTTTTTCCACATGGCCTCAGCGCACTGGGAAGATGATCGCTGACTACCTTGGCCCATCACTTTCAGGATCAGCTCCCCAAGTTTCATACAGGTTGTCACAGGACAATTAGCAGTTAGTCCCTGGTCTAAGGGAATTTTCCGCAGTCAACTTATTCACCTTTCACACTTTACTGATTGAGCGACCTTTACCATGTGTAAGATTTACTTACCCAATTTATCTCCTAAGGCTACGATCACATAGAATTATACGGTATACAATATTCGCTTTATACGCTCCCGGGGAAGGTACTCATATTTGAAATTTACAGGTAATTATACCTGTCACTAAGAATATGAGTGCCTCCTCTATCCGCGTATAGTGAAAACCGTATACCGATGTACAAAATAAAATATTACCTGCAGTCTGGAATCAGGACTTTATATCTATGCACTTTTCTCAATACTATTTTTTCTCTCAACCCAAATATGAATATCTCCACACTTTTCTTCCCGAGCACAAAACTTAGTCGTCGTCAGATAAGTTTCAAAGTAATATCCTTCTATAATTTAGTATTCCATATCACATAGCTTGCATCGTGTAATTTTGTTCCATTTATAAGGAGAATTTCCATGTCGGTGGTTCGGCATCCATTTTTACTACCATAATTCACAGCATGATGAGTGCTGTTCTCTTCTAGTGTGTGGTTGGAACGACATCTGTAGAGGGTTAGACTTCAGTGTTGCCAGCAAGCATCTTCATTATTTTGATTTTATCTTCATTTTTTTTTAATTAATTTGCATCTTTGCATCATTATCATTTGTTATTTTATTCACATCACATTGTAAAGTAGACATTTATTTGGGAAAACTCATCATGTAGTGAAGCATACATTTGACTCATTTTGAAGATCTTTACCAGACATGCCAACTATATATTAGTATGATTTTGGCATATTTTGTTCACCAAATGATTCAGAATACACCAGTACCCTTTTGTTTGTTTTGTTTTTCAAAAACGATATTACATTATAAAAGACACTGACAAAAATAATACAGAGTATGTCTAAAATTCGAGTTTTCATAATAGTGACATAAAGTGCACATTATACTTGTACTATACACTTTGGTTAGACAGGCTTTTAACTCTTAGAGCGCCGATGGCAAAAAATTGGTGTTTTCATTGATAGCTGCTTTTTGTTAAATTTGATTGTTTCCCTGAATGACACATTTTTCTGAAGATTTACTATTTGTACGCATGATCTACTTGCAGAATTGATAAGTTTATTTGTGAGAAGCAATAAAAGTTTTGAAAAATATAGATGTTTTTGTGATTGACTATGCATTTAAACTTGACAATTAAAAAATAATGTTATAAGGCAGCTATTAATGAAATCATACGATTGGTGCAATTTGTACCATTTGTTGCTTAAAGTGTTAATAGAAAATGGCAATCAGTCGCATGGAGTCAATCACAGGACCCAGATTCTTGATCTAAAAATGAAGGTAAAATCACTTTTTTGACAAGTTTGGCTTATACCCTGGTCACATAAACTTGCGACAAGGTTATGATGTGTTTACGGCGTCAATTCAGCGGACGCCGTCCGACTGGTGACCGACCGGACATCACGAGTATTTTCGGCTTTCTGGTGTCGATGGATTAACTTGAAATGGGATTTATTGAAAATCTTAATGGTGTATAATTATTTATCTTTTGATTTTTAAACGATTAAGCTGCTTTTATTCTGTATTATGAACAGGGTCCCAAACTAAACCATTGCCTTCAGTGACTTGTACATTCCGATGTCGACAATTTTTTTAAAGCTTTTGGCATGTGTGGGAACTTATTGTAAAATACGCTTTTAACATGAAAATATGTTTTTTTTGTGGGGGGAGGGGAAGGGGGTCAAAAATACGATTTTCAGGATCCTAAGAGTTGGCATGTCTGCTTTACCAGTTAAAATTGCATTGTTGTAGCATATCAAAATATGGAACATGTGGGCTACATTATGTGATGAGTTTTGCCGGATCATAATTGATCTTCACATTTTATTTTTTGTGTTGTTTTGTTTCGTGCATGTGTTTGTTTCTATGGATTTTTTTTTATGACTGAATTAAAATATAATTTGCATATTTGTATATTTTTGGTTTGCCAAACAAGGTGATAATTTCCTTTTTGTGAATATGGAATTCATCTCCTCAAATTTGGTGTGTGTTTTGCATATCTTTTGTGCCAGTATTTTCGTTTGTTTCATGCATTTTAAGTTTTTCATCAAAGTGTGAAGCATTTCTATTTGGCCAAAAATGAAAAATAGTTGTGTTGCCCACCCAAGAGAAAAAAAATTACACCCAGCTGCCCGTCTCCTTTTTTAAAAAATTATTTTAAGTAAACAAGATGTTTGGATGAACTGATTTGACTAGGCTGTTGTTCTTCCTTGTAGTTACTAGTATGTCACTAAAATAAAACAAAACAAAAACAATATTGTTGCTAATAACACTGTTTGCAATAATCACCATTACCATTCGGGAGCAATATCTATTTATTTAATTTAGCGATGTGTGCCATGAAGTGTCAGCTCATGTTCTTGCTCTTTGAAATTTGATTTCATTGCTTTAATACTTCTGCTCAAATCTTATGATTGAAATCTGTAGCATATTCAAGTATTTTCTACATGAATATAACATAGTTTTCAGTGATTTCTTAGTGCTATCACATTTCCGATCGATGTACACAATGCAGCCAACTTCCAAGTTTGCGATGATGCACTGAAGTGTTTCTAGAATGGAATTTGTTTCCAGACTTGAATGAAACTAACAATTTTGAAAAAATTTTGAATGACATTAATTTGTACACTTTCTGACGATTTAACATACTGTTTTTAACTAAAGAAGCGTTAATTCTAAGAATAATCCTGATAAAAAATTATGATATCAACTTTTAAGCACACCAGGCACCGATTTCACTAACATTCAACGATGGTCGCTAACTCCGTTTTGATCGCTAACTCCAAAGATGATCGCTAAATTGTTGGAGTTATCGATCAAAACGGGTTTAGCGAACATCGCTAAATGTTAGTGAAATCGGCCCTGGCTGTAACATCCAAAACAGGAGACGATTTTGTGGACACAACGTTCTTTGTAACCATGCTTGTTAGCATGATGTAAATACAAATTGCGGAGAGACTGTAAAGATTTTGTCATGAATAGAGTGTCAGCAGCTTTTCACACGTTTTATCAACCAAAAGACAGTTAAACAGTTCATAAATGAAAATAGGCAAAATTATAAAAATCACCCTTAATAATAAATTTCCAGGGGGGAGCTGGAAGTGGGTTCGGGGTTAATTTTTTCCTCCCCCATTCGGGAGCAATTTTTCCCCCTGGAAATTACTGTTTTTCTGCCTATTCCATGTTGAGGGGGAATTTTTTTCCTTCTGCCTGTTGAGGGGAATTTTTTCCCAAAAACTTTCAGCTCCCGCCTGGAAATCTAATGGTGCACCCGTAAAGGGCCCCCTGATTTTCAAAATTTTGACTTGACCCCGGAGGGCAACACAACTTTTTTTCACCTTATGTGTATATACAGATTTCTACAGCCGATATCATCACTGCATTTTCATTCACTCTTTGCTTAATTTTTTGCGTATTACTTTTATGTTAAGTGTATTACATCTGCAAATATTTTATTGAATCTGCATGCTCAGATTTTGTACACAACCTTATTATTTTTTTGAATTGATCTTAAATTATATGAAGTAAAAGTTGTTTGCATAATTAGCCCTTTTGGGGGCAGAAAATCTTGTAAATTGTGATAATTTTTTATTTTAGGGATCACTGGTCCATCTAGATGGACCTTGCAAGCAAACGGCACTCGCTTGTTAGGTCCATCTAGATGGACTAGGGATCACCATTATAGCTGAATGAAATACAGTTTGAAAGACTAGCCGCTTAGAATGATGCTACCAGATTCATTAAACCCAAGAGAGTTTTTGTCATGTTCATTGTATATATGCCTGTCCTTTTTTTTCCACAGAATTTGGTATAGTTGATCAATATGTCTTCATTACAGATGAAAGTGCCCAATTTCCTTAAATTGGTTGTATATTCAGGAAAATTTCATTAAACAGCACCCAAGTTGATTATAATTTGGTATTTTTCTATTAGATTTTGACAAAAGAGCATCCAATTTGAGTAAAATTGGGTGTTTTCTATCAGAATTAGCATATTGGTGATGGGCAACTTCTTAACAATGCAGGGTCTCATATTTAAGTACTAAATATTAGGAATATTGTAACTTAAAATCCTCATATGTCACTTTATCACATTGAGGCGTTTTTCTACCACAAAAGTATAATCAAATATTAAAGGAAATCTATGCTTATGTTTTAAAAAATAAAACCTTAACGTTCTAAATGACTTGCACAGATACATTTAATATTTTAAACTGAAACATTTGCTCTACAATTTAAGTTTGCTGTTTTTCATATTTACACTTACAAGACTAAGCTTATTTGTACCAGGACAGGCTATTGTTTTCCGAAAAATATCTAATAATTGGGTAATTATGGTTGAAACCAGAATTTCTAATTTGCAGAATTTATCTTTTTCGCTTTTCCAGAGAGCAGAAGGAGGACCATGACATCGAGTCAATAATGCTGAGGAAAGGCCTTCTGACTGCCATGAAACCATAGCAACAGTACCAATCCCACCATGCAGTGCTTTCTTACCCAGCATTCAATTCTTCCTTCCAGTTGTGGAAACAGGGTTTTTGTGATTTTTTTTTTGTGGAAGTAAATTTGTTAAATACTTTGCTCTAAATCAATGCATATTAAGCTATAAGTTTATAAGCGATAAAATTAAAAATGTGTATGTTATTAAATTTTTGTGTGACTTTGCTGCATGATTTTAAGAATTATTTAATGAATGCAAATTTGTGGATGTTGAGCATTATTTACAAAGGTCCAGCAAATGGTAAATTGTATAAATGGTCCGTGCTACTTGTATATGGTGTCTTTTTTCAAATTTAGTAAGATTCTTTAAAAAAAATCGGATAATCTGTAGGTGGCCAGGGTAGGGTATAACATAATCAGCAACTTTTTGTTTGGTAGAGGTGATCTCAAGCTGTTATCTGCTCAATGCTCAATAGTTGTCATTAGTATGTTGTTTAAAATGATTGCTTTAATATCTTAAAATGCTACTCCTGGTCTTTGAATTTAATGTGCTGTAGATGTACCATATTTATGGGAGTAAATGATACATTCCATGCAGACAATTTTTTGATAAGATTTTGTACTTTTAACAATATTTGGGATGTTAAGTTTGAGTTTAGGTAAACTAAGCACTTTTTGGTTTGATTTATTCTGGTAAGAGTTCCTATGCAAAGGTTATTTATAAAAATGTCATGTGATGCAGTGCATTGTGGGTAATATTTAACAATGTTGAATTAATAAGATTCTGTAAGTTAGATTATAGTGGTATCTCCTGTTTGTATCCCATTTAATGGATTATTATATTAAGCAAGAAAATAACCCTTTCAGCATCTTGATAACATTATTTAGGTCAAAATTAAAGGAGCTTGGTCCGATTTTTCAAAATGTTGTTTTCAGAGTCATGAAAGTTGATCACAAAAGAGGTTTAAGTTTCAAATTTCAGCTGAATCGGTCAAACCGTTTTTATTTTATGGCCAATTTTGTGTTTTGGAGTTGCCTATTCGCTACTGTGTAATATTAATTATGGTTACCCATAATTAGACACATTTTCACATATATCTCCCAAACGGAACATAACCAAGCTGAGAAATTCCACAGGGGTTATGAGAAAAAAATGAGCAATATTTTGGTACCAAAATCTCAAAAAGTTTGGAAAAAAGTTGAACCAATCGGACCATGCTCCTTTAATGATGTGAAAAATGTGATTGCTGAAACTGAG
Organism: Ophiothrix spiculata; assembly: GCA_000969725.1. Taxonomy (NCBI): domain Eukaryota; kingdom Metazoa; phylum Echinodermata; class Ophiuroidea; order Amphilepidida; family Ophiotrichidae; genus Ophiothrix; species Ophiothrix spiculata. The sequence continues at coordinate 24,312 of JXSR01S009109.1, forward strand.
ATAAATGCTTAAAGAAATATAGTGTTGTTATTGATTGATCAGCATTCTGAACCAAAATCGGATATAGCAAATGAACACATTCATTTTTCTTCATTATATATTTTGCAGACATGCATGGCTCGTCAAGTATACATAATTTATTTTGGCACCAATTTTTGTGTAAACAAAGAAATGATCTACGCAATAAAATTGCTATTAAACAAAACCTACATTGAAAAGCTATTTGAAGTTACCAAAATTCTATTGTACAAGTTAAGCATGCTTACTATATACCAAGTTACACAGGTAGTTTATCTCATATACACATTGAACTGTACAGTCTGAGTGTAACATTTATATATTTAGTCATTACCAAAATAAAAAATACAGAATGATTCTGAATCGTGAAATAGATTGGACAGATAAAACTGTTTTTACAAGAAAGTACATTATACGCCATGTATGATTCAATACATCATATTTGGTTTAATTTATACAATTTTTGACAGTGCAGTATATATGGTGATTCAGATAAGTATACGCAAGCTCCTGATACATGCAATCTTTTGCTTTATTGTTGTTATATCATGCATTCCAGTAGTTGATTGATACATTTTGGTAGATGCCTTTTTATTTAAAAACCTTAATTTCAGATAGATACAGCTTTTGTAATGATAACTTACAACAGTTAAAGTCAAACAACTACATGTAGGAAAGGGCAGGGGTTGCCTTTACACTTTTAAATCCACAGGACAGAAGGACCAGTAAGTCTCAAAATCCACAGGACCTTCACTAAATTTATAGGTCCTTCAGAGGGACTTTTAATTCCAAAATCAGTAACAGTCTAAAAAACCATCGGACCGAAGGACCATCTCATTGCTGAACTGATCGGTCCTTCCGACATTATGTCGGTCTGGACCGACGTTAAAGTCGAACCCTGAAAGGGTTGTTGTGAACTTTGTAAAGTGGTAGGCTGTTGATTCTGTAGGCAGAAGACAATCTATAGGCCAAACAATAATTTATTGGATAATGTAAACAAAAATCCATGGTAGGAGTTGTATTTACAAGCAATGGGGCCATGCACGCTGGATGTTTGTTTAAAATAAAGCATTGGCCTGCCATACTGGAAAACAGTGTAGAAAGTCAATGTTAAAATCATCCACTGGATATGACAATAAACAAAAATACTATAGTGGGGTTGCATTTACAAGTAATGGGCCCTAGAAAATGGATTTTTGTTTATGCTGTTCAATACATTTTTGTTTTGCTTATACTCTCTTCACGCATTCCTATGCCTCGTTTGGTTACCATCACTAGATGTAACTTGTTCCAAGCAATTCAAATTGGTGTATTATCAACACAAATTTTAAATTCAACACATATAAGATATGCAATAGGCTATATGGTTTAAACCAGGGCCCATATTCATGAAACCCTGCTAACTCTAGTTGGCTGCTAACTCTTTGTCTACCTGTCAAATTTTGACAGATAGACAAAGAGATAGCAGCCAACTAGAGTTAGCGGTGTTTCATGAATTTGGGCCCAGGATACTATTTAATATTAATTATAAGGCAGGTAGAAAAATACCCAGTTTTGGTTATGAAAACACTCAGTTGGGGCTATCAAATCACCCAATTTGAGTTATCAAAACACCCAATTTGGGTTATCAAAACACCCAATATGGGTTATCAAACCATCCAATTTGAGTTATCAAAATTGTGGCAATCTAATGGGTGCATGACTTTAGTAACTGGGTGTGTCTATGTTAATTGCATATTTCATTTACTGAAGGGTACTGAAATGCAAGTATTGAACAAGTCGAGCATTGTTATGGAACTTGTATTTCATTGTGGTCAAATGCTTTTCACTTACATCCGGTACACATCTTGTGTTATTACATATTCAAGCAGCATCAATCCAGGTAACTTACACTAATCTCGAACGTAAATGCGAATATACCAATTTCCTATCCAGTGTTGTAGTAATATTTCATTAGTCGGTCAGAAAAGGTACATTAGTCTGTACATTTGTACCACTGTCAAAATTTTCAATCAAAGAAGATTATGTCATTTAATTCTGAAGGACATCATATTGATTACAATTTAACACAATTTGTTTGAAATGTAAAAATCATCATTAAAGTAA
>JXSR01S009110.1:15857-26833 GCA_000969725.1 Ophiothrix spiculata
GAAAACGCAGTCAATATTCGTTTTATACACCGAATATATAGATTTTTGTCATCTGGTTGGTTAAAAGAATCATTTTTGCACTTAAAACGCCCGATGGTCAATAGTCGCGCGCGTATTGCTCGTGTTACACCAGCGCCGCAAAATATGCTGAGCGGGCCTAGTGAAAAATATGCCCCGGGCCTAGTTAAATCCAAGCCCTCACTTTTAACCAATCAGAAGACAGCAATCTATATATGAGGTATATAATTTGAAATATGTATAGCGCCCTCATTTTTGCACAAATCTGAATTCACAAAAAATACCAATAAATGGGCTCCAGATTAATAAAATTCAACCCGAAATGAAACAAAATTGTTTGAATGGGTTCAACATTTTATTATTCAACACATTCCAGTTATTTGTACTGCTTATTCAATTTCTTGTGAAGCAAAATGTGAAGTTTTGGTTAAAAATGAATAAATGTCCACCTCAAACAACAATGTCTTCATTTGCCCGACTGAGGCGAACCTTAATTTCATATTTTCTTCATTTAAAGAGCTAGATCAAAAGTGCTTTTCTTTATAACTTGAAAATTATATAATTGGTAAACTATTTTAAAGTATGCATTTGGAAAAGGCAATTTCACAACAACCCGTTAATTATATCAGACTTTGACTAAAAACTCGTTTAATTAGAAACTTACCAAAAGTTTGTTGAACAAGCAACGAAAAAAGTCATTTATATCGTTAGCTTAAGGGATGGGACTTCTAACTTATAGATTGATTTTTTGTTTTAAAAATATTTTCCCAAATAGGTTAAAGAACAGGCGACATTTTTAATTTTTTCTGGCACTTATTAACAATTTTTGTGATAACCACCAGATTATCAAAAACTTAAAAACAAATCATTTAAACTATCGATTTAGACGACACTTGTAACTATTTTTAGGTTTATTAAAATGAGACGAATAGTTCATTTTAAGTGAGTTTCTTAAAATTGAGAGTCTAAAGCTGCTATAAATATAAAAAAAATCCTTGTGATATTTTGTTTTAGAAATATTTTACTTTTATAATCTTACTTTCTTACTTTTCAATTTACGACGAAAATAATTTTAGGATAAGGCTCTGATCCCCTTAAGCTGATCTGACTGGGCATGCAAAATATCAATGTAACTTTTAATACAGTTGCCCTTTAAATCACGATGACAATATCACAAACTTGTATTGCTTTCAAATACGATCTCCATCGGAAGGATAAGATTATAAAGCACCTGTTCCGGACAGAGATGCGGATGTTTTCGCTCATTGGAACTGGGACAGTTTGCTCAGTTAAGGGGTTTTCTCAGAGATACAGTTGCTTACGACTGCGGGATAACGATTTTTTTCATAAAAAGTAAAAAAATCAAAACATGTTTGCATCCATTTTGCGTGCGCAAACTTCAATGCACACTGAACGCATGCTTTACTAACGCGTTTGGTTAATCACGCACCGTATAGCTGCGTAATATATACGCGGGAATTATGCAGACGCAGATGTGCTTTCAAAGTAATCAAATTTTATTCAAAAAATGCCAGTTTTGGTCGTTTTTCTTGAAAACTAACCCTAACGGATGATCGCCGATTGCACCAAAACGCAAAACAAAGTGACCCCGGGCATTTGGGTAATTGTTTTTACATCCTTTGGTCATTTTGACGAAAAAAAATCGGGAGTACCACCTAAGGTAGGCCGTCAAAGTCGGCGGGTATGGGGGGGGGGGGTGAAATTTTAAATCGCCATTTTGAAAAATATCTGCATGCTATTGACTTGAAACTTACAAAACATGTTAGAATTGTTGATTCCTTTATTTATTAGCCAAAAACCCGACGTAAATCGGACATTTAGAACTTCTATAAAGATTTTTGAAAAAGTGGTCATTTTTGCCAAAAGTCGATATTTTCGGTACGAAAATACTTTGTGACGTCATAATTACGTAACGCCTCAACCGATTTTCATGATCTTGGTATCGATGGAAAGAGGAGACCCTACCCTATACCATAGTATCAAACAATATAACTTTCGGGGGTCCCAAGTTCAAAATCACAGGGGTGGGGTGGTAACCCCCCCCCCCCCCCCCGGAAGGCGGGGTTACAGAAAAAGGCTTAGGAAGACGAGTGTTAAAGTGCGCAAAAATTGCTTTAAAATATGTGAAAATTAGAAAAATAAATGGAGCATTTACTATTTTACAAGCACATAAGGATCGACGTTTTGGGGCTTTCCCTATACTTTGTATGGTAAATCGAGTTATTTTGTGGAAAAACATGTGATTTTTTAAATGCCTGTATCTCAAAAACGAGCACGGTGACCTATATTTTTTTTATTTTAGATTCGTAATCAGTACAAAAAAATGTACCAAATACGAAAATAAATGGAGGATTTGCATCTCTGAGAAAACCCCTTAAAAGATAATGTGTATGTTAAATCTATGTTAAATGAGCGTTATCCCGTCACATTTTTCGGACGAATTTGTGACGCAAGTGATTTGTGACATCATGAATGGTGAGACCAAAATTCAAAACTGAGTTTTTGGTATAACTAGGAAGCTTGTTCAATTAACTTTAAAATACACTGAAAACCTAAACTTGATGGCCCAACTAGGTAAAAGCTAGTCCAGCTGGTGCCCACCTGGACGAGCTTTTACCTAGTCAAGCTGGATTAATTAGTTTTTGGCTAGTCGCTCGACTAGCTTTTACCCAGTCGGTCTGCTCGTCGACCCAGCTCGACTAGTTTTTTGACTTGGTAAGAGCTAGTCCAGCTGGTGCCCATCTGGACGAGCTTTTACCTAGTCAAGCTAGATTGACTAGTTTTAGGCTAGTCGCTCGACTAGCTTTTGCCCAGTCGGTCTTGCTCGTCGACCCAGCTCGACTAGTTTAAACTAGTCGCTCGACTAGTTTTTGACTAGGTAAAAACTAGCTTTTGCCCAGTCGGTCTTGCTCTTTGACCCAGCTCTAGTTATAATAAACAACCAGCATTAAGCTTACCATGGACGGTGTTAAATTATATGAAGTACAGAATTAAGTATAAAATTGCAATAAGATCAGCAAAGAAGAGTGACCTCACTCAGCACTCAGTGCAGTAACAGCTGACTTTGCGAGTTCTATAAAGGTGGCCATTGTAAGAATGCAAAAATAAGCTTTTCCAAGGTGAAAGGAATGACCTTTGACGTGACGCGTTATTGCAATGTAGCTTGTCAATCCACCAATCCAGCCCGACTACTTTTCTCCAGAATGGTTGCGAAACTTGTTTAGCACCAATTCTAAGCTCGTCGATCCTGCTTGACTATTTTTTTCCGATTTTTGAAACCAGTTCAGCTTGTTCGACTAGTTTGGTTATCTGCTCGACTAGAATAAACTAGTCAAGCATGCTTGACAGGGTAGACCGACTAGTTTTAATCTAGTCAAGCATATAGCTGACGAGTTTTAGTTTACAGTGCAATACCAAAATTAAAAGCATCGGACATTCAAATACCAAGCTATGACAAAACTAAGAATGACACCATAGACGGTTGTAAAAACACACTTCTGAGAAAAACGTGTTAATCATGATAATTTTTAACTCATTTTGACTGGATCTGTCTTGGTCACAAACAACTCAATTTTTCACATTTAGAGTTTATTTGTTCAGAAAACAAGTTCATTTATTGAAAATATAATACATGAAGGACCTCATTTTTACGATATCTAAAAATCGATATCTTTGCCATTTTCACTCATTTTTCAACTTCATAATCGGGTTTATCAAAAAGTTGTACCTTTTGATATAACGCGTCACATTTGTTCAATCTTTAGAGTCGCATTTGATTTAAATGTTTAAAAAAGTTTCATTTTTATGTACTATCTCTTGCCTTATTTATGAGCCTAGACAGCATGCCGTCTCTAATAATACTGTTGGTCTCTCTAAAATTAAAAATTTTGTAAACATCGTTCTACATACTCACATACTCAGTCAGCTCAAATATTCTGTTTGGTTATGAATTGATGTATTTATGTCTTGATATTATGTTTGTGTGATATGTATAAAAACTTTTTGAATAAGTGTTATGGTGTTGCATTCATTTTCACCTCTTGTTGCCATGTACATTTTATTGTAGTTTTGTAAAAATGTCTTAATTTGAATGAATAAATGAAACGTATTCTTCAAATTCAAAGTAAGAAATTCAAAGTAACAACTGAAGAAGCTTATCCTCAATGCATTAATAATGTACCTTCAACTGCTTATTACATTATATAGGCACTACCATAACCAGTAGTGAGACTGTACAATAATATAAATTAAATTTTTGTCATAAGACCGATTAAGATTCTGTTATGCCGGATGTTATGTCAACATCATCATGGCGATGGAAATATGTTTTAATTTGTTTTGAAAAAGAAAAGTAGCTTAAGGTGGAAAATGTCTTCATTGGGTAAAAGTGGTAAGGTATGAACCGTGGAAAAAATAAAAGCGCATTTGATAGATAAACTCTTTAAAGCGAGTAGGAAGCAATACAAACCAATATCGCTATAGAAAGAGAAGAAAATGAGTATCATTTCTGACTGAGTACTATGATTATCAATGATCATTATGTCCTTGATCATTTCAATCGTGATGTAAATTAACACACTTCAAATTCTTTATTTTTATTGACTCAAGAATGCATCATAAACAAGGGAATACACGGTGTGTAGATGAGTTTCAAATGATACCAATTTTAATTCCATAATTATTACCCAACTCCAGATTCTAGCAATTATTATTCATTTCGTTTTGTCCAAAATGCATGCCAACAGTCATTTTCTCATATTAGTCGATTGCATCAGAGAACAATCCAGTGATGAAATAGCTGGATGAGGTCTAGATCGTTATTTCATCATATGAAATGAAGATAATTATCGGAGCAACTGAAGCTTTACTAACGTTTCAATGCATATCCAATCTCCAACCAGAATTCGTTTAGAATATGATCACCCTTTTTATGCACAGACTCAAGCTTTTAAGGTAGATGAAAATCTCGAAGCAAATCGTGGGACTGAAAGTGATTATCACCATAAGTCAATAAACACCCTGAAAGCATGTCAGTGGAAAACCTTAAGCTCTTTCAATAGGCGTGATAGGTTTAGTTTATAATAGATATGAACATAAGTAACTCTCTTGTGATTCGACAAAACAAAATTATAGTACATAGCTGTGATGGTTTGAAGGAATAATACAAAGTAGGGTTAAAGAAAGAGATGACAATACGTTTAGGCGATAATCCATATTGAAGGTCTTCATTCTACTTCTCTTTAATACTTTAATTTCTACTTATATAATAAAGGTAGAAAATCGAGTAAGTACTATAGAAAAGGCAATTGCTACTTTTCTGAATTCGATATTTTATCTCAGACAATTTGATGCTTTATTGTAATGAGTTGAACAACAACAACAACATCATCATCAACAATAGTAACAATAAACTAACAATCGATGTTGTTGCCACGGCAATCGCTTCATGATAACACTTCAGTGCAAAACTAGTGATTTAGCGTCAGCGTCAGATTACATTAGTTAACAAAACTTGAAACTAAAACTCAAATATGCTGACTTTTTCTTTGTTTAAGAGGTACAATTTTGTAAACTTTGAATCTGAACAAATCTACTGTATCCCTTTTTCCAACTCATCTAATTAAGAAGGTAAAATTGATATAATCAAAACTTTTTATGATTATGTTGTTGTTTCATGAGGACCAGAAATCACTGTATACAACATTGATTGCATAACTTTGAGTGCAATATCTTAACAAAACCGCAGTATATCTAATTCCAACTTGAAAAGAACCTGAAAAAATCTTTTGCTAGTGTTTATTTTTCAAAGCCTTAATTAAATTCGCTTTGTTAACGTGATACAGTAACCTTTGTTAGTAGACTGTTGTTCAATTTTATATATTTTGGCTTTTACTTTACTTTCAAGCCTGATAATTGAATATTTAATTTAGAATAAATTTTGCTACAAATCAATCAGGATGCTATATAAGCTGTTTTGTATTTCATTGATGTGTATCTTGTCAAGTTTAACATTAAAGAAGCAATGAAAGAAAATGCTTCTTTCTAAAGTTATTCCAAATCGCTAACATCATTCTTATTCATATCGTTTTGTAAGATTAGTTGTTAACATCTACTGGAATATCATTGCAGTACATTTTATTTTAGTTTTGTAAGAATGTCTTAATTTGAATGAATAAATGAAACGTATTTTGAAAGTATGTATACAGCTGAAGAAGCTAATCCCCAGAGCATTAATAATGAACCTTCAACTGCGTATTACATTGTATAGGCACTACCATAACCAGAAGTGAGACTGTACAATATTAGTTAAATTGTCGTCATAAGACCGATTAAGATTCTGTCTTGCCGGATGTTATTTCAACATCATCATGGCGAGGGAAACATGTTTTAATTTGTTTTGAAAAAGAAAAGTAGCTTAAGGTGCAAAATATCTTCATTGGGTAAAAATGGTAAGGTATGAACCGTGGAAAATATAAAAGCGCATTTGATTTATAAACTCTTTAAAGCGAGTAGGGAGCAATACAAACCAATATTGCTATAGAAAGAGAAGAAAATGAGTATCATTTCTGACTGAATACTATGATTCAATGATGATGTGTATTAACACACTACAAAATCTTTATTTTTATTGGTTCAAGAATGCGTCATAAACAAGGGAATACACGGTGTGTAGATGAGTTTCAAATGATACCAATTTTAATTCCATAATTATTACCCAACTCCAGATTCTAGCAATTATTATTCATTTCGTTTTGTCCAAAATGCATGCCAACAGTCATTTTCTCATATTAGTCGATGGCATCAGAGAACAATCCAGTGATGAAATAGCTGGATGAGGTCTAGATCGTTATTTCATCATATGAAATGAAGATAATTATCGGAGCAACTGAAGCTTTACTAACGTTTCAATGCATATCAAATCTCCAACCAGAATTCGTTTAGAATATGATCACCCTTTTTATGCACAGACGCAAGCTTTTAAGGTAGATGAAAATCTCGAAGCAAATCGTGGGACTGAAAGTGATTATCACCATAAGTCAATAAACACCCTGAAAGCATGTCAGTGGAAAACTTTAAGCTCTTTCAATATGTAAGCATGATAGGTTTAGTTTATAATAGATATGAACATAAGTAACTCTCTTGTGATTCGACAAAACAAAATTATAGTGCATAGCTGTGATGGTTTGAAGTGGAATAATACAAAGGAGGGTTAAAGAAAGAGATGACAATACGTTTAGGCGATAATCCATATTGAAGGTCTTCATTCTACTTCTCTTGAATACTTTAATTTCTACTTATATAATATGGGTAGAAAATCGAGTAAGTGCTATACAAAAGGCAATTGCTACCTTCCTGGCTTCGATATTTTATCTCAGACAATTTGATGCTTTATTGTAATGAGTTGAAACAACAACAACAACAACAACATCATCATCAACAATAGCAACAATAAACTAACGATCGATGTTGTTGCCACGACAATCGCATCATGATTACACTTCAACGCAAAACTAGTGATTTAGCGTCAGCGTCAGATTACATTAGTTAACAAAACTGGAACTAAAACTCAAATATGCTGACTTTTTCTTTGTTCAAGAGGTACAAGTTTGTAAACTTTGAATCTGAACAAATCTACTGTATCCCTTTTTCAAACTCATCTAAATAAGAAGGTAAAATTGATATAATCACAACTTTTTATGGTTATGTTGTTGTTTCATGTCGGTCAGAAATCACAGTATACAACATTGATGGCATAACTTTGAGTACAATATCTCAACAAAACCGCAGTATAGCAGCTTATAGCTAATTCCAACTTAAAAGAAACCTAATAAAAATCCACCAAAGTACACGTTTGCTAGTGTTTATTTTTCAAAGCCTTAATTAAATTTACTTTGTTAACGTGATACAGAACCCTTTGTTAGTAGACTGTTGTTTCAATTTTATATATTTTGGCTTTTACTTTACTTTCAAGTCTGATAATTGAATATTTAATTTAAAATAAATTCTGTTACAAATCAATCAGGATGCTATATAAGCTGGTTTGTAATTGATGTGTATCTTGTCAAGTTTAACATTGAAGAAGTAATGAAAGAAAAAATGTTTCTTTCAAAAGTTATTCCAAATCGCTAACATCATTCTTATTCATATCGTTTTGGAAGATTAATTATTAACATCTCCTGGAATTTCATTTATAAGCTTATCATAGTAAACTCATACCATATAATTTCCAATTTTAAAGAACCTTTCATATTTTTGAAATAGAAAATGTGTACAGCAGTTTATTGATCTACTCAAACTGCAGTCACACAAATCTTACACCACCCATCTTAATAAATTCTAAGATAAATATACAAACAGGAAAAAGCAGTAGTGTTTTTTGTAAATATATGCATTTTTTTATGAAATCGGTTCTTAAAAAGTTATAAGACATGATATTATGTACATATATATATATTGAATTTCGGCTTTAATAATTGGTTTATAGACGACACCGTTAGGTTTATAAGGCTCTAATGGAAGAATTTGCGATTAAGTTACATACTTTAATATTTCTAATCCTAATTTCTGAATGTTGAGTTTAGAATTATTTCTTCTAATTAGTTTAACTGCATGCCTACACTTGACCATGTGTTGAAGTCAAGGTGATATATTTTAATTGTATAAAAGTAAACGAAGTAGAAATCTAAGTTGATTTATGCGCAAATCTGTTAATAAAATCTTGTCCATAATGGTGATTTGGGAAATATTTTATTAGCTTTACTTAATGCCTACACTATACTTGACCATGTGTTGAAGTCAAGGTGATATATTTTAATTGTATAAAAGTAAACGAAGTAGAAATCTAAGTTGATTTATGCGTATAGCTGCAAGGTTAGCAGTCAAGATAAACTAATGGCTTCTTATTTGCACTTGAATGAAACATAGGTTTTACGTTAGCATCTAAGGTAATGGGTATATTTATGTTGTTGCAGAGAGAATATATATTTGTAAGAATTTAAAACAAATTAGTATGTTGTTGCTCTTAGTTTGAGGATGATAGAATATTTTCTTTCAATTGCTGCATAGCGCTAAGTCTATCGTCATCTGTTGTGAAAGAGTCATTTCCTTTTCGTTTATTGTAAATAGTAAAAGATTCATTTCGATACAACTTTTTCAATTATAGCATATTATCTTAAACCTAAAAAGTTACAAAATTAAAACACATAATTACAACACTGCGAAAGATTCTGTAAATTATCATTGCGTTCTTTTGTGGGTACAATAATTCATAACGTGGAGTGGGTACGCAGCTGAAAGTGTTCAAATACTGAAATGTCGTTTTATGAATAGTGTTGTGATCAGTGAATGGTGCATTCGTAAATTTGATTGCAATAACAATGAAGAGATAATGCATGAGCATTGCTAAATATTCTAAGAAATGTGACTTACTGGACCTAATATGCTACGTATTTAATATGTTGTTCTCATAGAAGTTTTTTTTTTCTTGTCGGTTCAAGTTTTATCAAGATATGAAGTGTTGAAATTCTAAAAATGGTAATTAAGTAGTGTAAATTATGTCAGTTTTGAATCTTAACATTTTTCATGTTTACAGATGACATAAACAGATGACATAGTTAAATTTGTCAACATGTGTTAAGTATCAAATTGTTCATTAACAGTTACCGCCTTTTGCAGTAAGCAATCAGATGCTTGTACCTCACAAAAGAATGGAAACATTGAATTTAAGTATACTCTGGACAGCTTATTACTTAGTATTAAAATAGCGCCAAAGGACAGGTGAGATCAAGGAAAAAGATGGAAAGATGCCCTACTACTAGAAGACCATTTTCAGGTACCGTACATCAACAGAATAGTATTTGTTTACAGGTAAAGCCCGAATTTAAAGTTAATTCAATTGGGTGGAAGGGCGTTAGAATACGTATCAAAGTGTATTTGTCTTTTAAATATCAAGGCATTATTTCAACAATTTATCAGATCGTTAAAATGGAATGTATTACACTTCTTTAAAGGTTAATCAGATAACTTTTGTAAGTGTAGATTCATTTCCTTTTAAATAAATTTCTGTAATTAATCTAATAGACTGGTAAAAACTTCAATGAGTTTGTCAATTGTATAGCAGGCATTCCATTGACATTTCTACAAAAATCCATGTTTGAATGGATCACTACTAAAAAATTCACTTTCCTCTACTATAATTTTACACAGTTTTGAATAGAGTTCACAATGCAAATGTTGGCCATAGACCAAGTATTTTTCAAGATATCACAATTTATTTGGCGTGACTCGCGTGACAGGCTACACAAGCAACAGTTTGACATCACTTGATTCAAACGCATTTTAAAGAGTTCTACTCGTAGGACAAAATTAAATATTTTTTCTGCATAAAAAACCCAACATATTACTCACTCTATGCAACAGTTAAACTGTGCTCAAGTTATCTGTGTAGTGTACAGTGCCTTGTTGAAAATGTGAATCGCGTGACACAAGTGCGTGACTCGCGTGACGTAGTATAGCTTTGTGCAAATTTTAATTGCAGCGTTATTTCAAAACGAAATGAAAAAACATGAAAACCCTCCTAGATTATCAAAATTTCGACCTTTATTGACCAATTTTAAACAAAAAAATTACAATTAAGTAATGTAAAGGAGATTCTAAATGTGGGTTGTTGTTTTTTGCTCTAAATTTAGTCAAAAATGTTTTTTTTTTTTGCAATAAATCATGTTTAACACAATCAATCTATTTGGAGGTGCCACACTTTTTAGGTGCAAGTGACTTTTTTTGCTCCTGGCTCCACCACGCTAGCTCACTGAGGCAAGATTTTTCCTCATGTTTTAAATGTGATCTTATTTTATCTATTGTAAATGTTTATATCATATTTTAGTAATTTGTTTGATGTTATAGCCGAATGTGTAAATAATAATAATAATAATAATAAT
>JXSR01S009112.1:41833-64544 GCA_000969725.1 Ophiothrix spiculata
GCCTAAAGTCTGGCCATGTCTCTAAATTTGGACTCAATTTGCTGCTTAAAGTCAGCATTTCACCTAGAACTCAATAATACCATAACTCTTGCAAAACCAGACCCATTTTGATGCAGATGGAAAGGAATGGGGCAGATGCTGAGATTAATTACACCTGTCCATCCATGTCGACAGACCTGATAGAATAGTATTTTCAAACAAATGTTCTGTAACTTATCATTTGCCATTGCTTCAACCTTTTCTTGAAGCTAACCTATCAATGCTTACACAGAACGTCTACCTTATAAAAAGCCCTATGCTATTTGTGAGGTGGCTATCTAGGAAAACAAAAATGTGTGAAGTACTACCCTGCAACAGGACAGTGATAAAACATGCATGTCATGGTAATTACAGGTATGAAGTTTTTCGTGTGCAGTATGCGATAAGTCATTTTTATCATTTTAAAGTGCTATGAGAGGTACAGTAGATAGTAAAAAAATGAAGCACTACACTACAGTGTGTCCCAGAATAAACCTTACAATCTTTGTGTGCAATTTTTATGGGTTTAACGGATAGTTCGAAAGTATGTAAAGGTTGCATTGTATAGCCCATGAATTGAACTTTCAGATACCATTTGTTTCATTTCAATCGGTTATGTACAACAAAAGTTATGCTTTGTCAAATAATTGAATGTAAAATTTGCCATGTTTACCAATTTACTACGCACATGCTTTCTTTTATCTATGCTGAAAAAATGAACAAATTTGATGTAAAAATAAGACAGATGATAAGTTTTCCAAGGTGACTCATTTTTATTCCATTCAGAAACATCCTTACTTTATGGCCAATAATCATGAAATTGGACCAGACAAAAATCCACTTAAAAGTTTGATACTACATAACTTTTGTTGTATACTACTGATTGAAATGAAACAAACGGTATCTAAAAGTTCAACTCATGGGCTATAAAATGCAACCTTTACATACTTTTGAACTATCCGTTAAACTCCTGAAAATTGCACGCAAAGATTGTAAGGTTTATTCTGGGACACACTGTAAAACTGGACAATGCATATCAGACAATTAAAGGTACAAAGTTCTTAGCGTGTGGTATGGGCTTCTTATGTTCAATTAAATTAATAAGTTGATGAATATAATTAACAACATGTGTACGTAATTTCGTCTAGGTTAAGTTAATTTCATCCTATCCCTCTTTGACGATCTAATTGTTCAAAACAATTTCGTCTTTGATCAAAATCTTTCAATTAAAATTTACTTTATTTCGTCCATTAGTATAGGTCCCAAAGCATGATTTTGCGATATGTATAGCCACAAGTGCTTGATCACTAGTTTTTATTTTTACTGATCTTTTAAAATTACTTTCCTTTTATTTTTTATTTACATTCTGTTTTCTCGTTTTGTTTTTGTTATTCTTTCTTTTCTTTTTTCTTTCTTTCTGTTTATTTTATCTTTGTTGGATATTGGGGTACTTATATGTTCTTAGCTTCTTATTCAACAGTGTGACCTCTTGTTTTAACCATCTCAAAAATTATCTACGCCAAATACAAGGGACCTGTGACTAATAGGACTTGTCAATATGTTGTCTTGCAATACATTAAAAAAAATAAACAAGACATAGTTTACTCTTTGCTGAAGAACACGATTTTCGTTGTGTCTTTATGGAAAATCTTCATCCGCATCTTCGGCAAGCTTAATGGTAATTAACATCCCATCAAGTGCACGTGCCAAAGTGCTACGCGAGATGGTAGGCTTGTTGGGAAGCCGCACTGGAAGCCGCCTTCTGAGATATCACCATTGAGGCTCTTCTAAGGTCACGAGTGGATTTTCATCGAGTATTTCTTGAAGCCTTTATTGCATCTGATCGTTTTCTTTTGACTGACAGTACCTACCCGTCGCACGACATTGCGCAGATACTGACGAACAACAACAAGCAGTCTGTCGTCTCAGTTTAGTTCGGTCCTGATTGAGACATGATTGTACCATCTCAATCTTCTGTCATTTTGCTGTCATATTTCAGATGAATATATATCTAGATACACGTGTGTTCGGTTCAGAACCAACAAGCGAACAGAACGCACTTGTGCTGATGCAAATCTTACCTGTCACGAATTATAATAGGCCTATATCACACGAATTTCATCAACAATAGTTTTAAAATATTTGAACATAGACGAATTATATTTGAGCATTAAGCAGCTACTAGCAGGTGAGATGAATTAAATGTTCCTAAGACGAATTTGAATGACCTAAGAATGAGATTTAATGGTCACTTTTCCAATTATATTGCACATTGACGAAATTGACATTAACAAGTGCACAATAAATTATTTTAGGACGAATTTAAACTTAACGGGATATGAAATATATCGCAAAATGTTTTCAACTAAATGGGAAAACCTATACTTGCTCATTTGACTTGGAAACTCTTGCATTTGAAAGAGAATTAAATTAACTAATTAATAGTACCAATTATATATAGATTTCTATCCTCTGATTGGTTAAAAGTGTGGGCTTGGATTTACCTTGTCCTTATAAATTTACTAGGCCTGGGGCATATATTTCACTAGGTCTGCTAAATATTACACATGTGACTATAAGCATATAGTGATCCGATAGAATGCCTGAATTTCCAAAGGAGTGTACGACTACGAGTTAACGCTCATTCGTTTCAGCTCGCATTGAGTGTACATTAATTAAGTATGGGCTAGTATGAACTCTTTGGCAACCGAAAGGGTTAATTGCTGAAATGGTTCTTTTAACCAACCAGATGACCAAAATCTATATTATATTTAGTATATAAAACTTTTTGTTCAGGATACAGTTAGAACATTTCCCCTTGGTGATCTCAAAACCATGAATATGCCCTCAGCTTTGCTTCAGGCATATTCATGGTCACCACGGGAAAAATATTTATGGTTTTGAGATCATTAAGGAGAAATAGTTTTAACCATGCCCCCTCACAGCAGTCAATTTTTGTATAATGTTTTGCTATAAAACCACATTGAATTAGCAATTTATGTTATATCTCCCCCATTGGTATGATCCCCGGGGTATGCATGTCCAGTTCTTAACTTATGATCACAAGCTAAGAAATTGAATTGTGATTTAGACTGAGATCGACCGGCTCTAGGGTCTTAAAGACATACACATTGATTATTGAACCAAGCATCTCAAAACCATTGCCAATCCTGCACCTCCTAATTACTTTTTCTATTTATAAACCGAGTACCCTGGATCCTAAATAAATATAGCACTTTTAAAAACAAAACACATCAGAATTTCTATTTTTAGATGTAACTGATTAATAAAACCATGGTTATCTACCATAGATAACACTTTAACTATGTGTGTACACAAATGAACACCAGTTACTACCCATTAACTCTAAACAAAATGCCACAATTGGTTCAGGTACTCAGCACTAACAACATGATCTGCGCTAATTAACAAACACAACGGCCATCATAAATTAAAAAGGAACATTAATCTAGTGTCATTCTATCAACGAATTAAGTTAAAAGCGTTAAATTTCAATTTTATTAATTTAGAAATACACAGTTGAGTTGAGTTGGTGACCTGCTTTCTTTATTTCAAATTGATATAAAAATGTGTTATTTTATACTTAAGATCAGAATTTTTATTTTCATAATTGCCACTGAAAATTAATTGATATGATCTACTGTAGAAATGGGACAATTATGATTAACGTTTTATTGTATCATAGACAGATTATAACATATTGTTATTCATAATTTTTTTTTTAAATCTTTCTTACTCCAAAGAAGGAAAACTAATATAAGATTTCAACAAAACAAAAACATGATCTCATAAACCTAAAAATGGTGTAAATTTTGGTATCTAGAAAAAACCCTGAGAAATTTCTACCAAAAAGGCTCAAATACTGACAGAAAATTGTAATTTGTACAAAATATGAGTGAAAATTTGGGCAACTTGGTACATGAATAAAATGTGAGTGTACGTGTTAGAGTCTGAGCCCAACTCTTTTGCCCTCTGCCTGCAAAATTGTCTGACACCTCAGATGAGAGTGTTTGGTTATGCCACTTAATTTCATTGAAAAACATAAAAGAAACAATATAAGAATGGTAACAGAAAAATACAGGAAGTTTCTCACATGAGATATTGTTGTAGAAGTTTATTGGAAGTTTGTTGAAGTGAAATTTGCCACTACTTGCTGCTTTCCAGTTTACGATAGTAGAGAAGAGAAGAGAAATTTTGACCACATAGAAATGGCTATAAAACAATTTATTTACTTGAAATCTATGCTTTTGAGTAGCCAGCATGTTTTGTTAAAGAAAGAAAAATAAGGAAATTAATCAATGTTCAATGAAGTTAACTTGGAGCTACAGATGATTAATAGCATGAAATGATCCAATCAGTAAAAGTATGTGATGATTCACCCCCCCCCCCCCAAAAAAAAAGGGGGTGGGGGTTGTAGATGATATTAATTTTAATTTTATCATTTCATCTGTTACTGCATTTTCTAAGCTTTAAATTGACACTTTACTTATTGAAAATGATCAAGGCAATCAACTTTTATAACAGTAAATCTGCTGGAATTCTTATTATTTTCTTTATTTTTTGCTGCCTATTTTCACTATAGTTTATTGAAAAGTGTTCTGTCACAGAGTCCCCTGAGCCATCACATATATTGGTGCAGATAAACAATGCTGCCTTGATGTCTGGCAGAAACAAAGCTATCTACTGTAGATTATCAAACTATATTACACTACTATCAGATGATGCGCCACAACTCAATGTTCACAGATGTGCAAGCCTCAATATACTACTGGGCACCGGGGCGATTAGCCCCCACTTTTCACAAAATTGCCCAGGTGAATAAATATTAGTCTATGCAAAATGCAATACGAGGGCTATTTTTGGCTGATTTTGCTCAAAATAGCCCTGATAACCCAAAACGTATTTTGACCCATGCAGATGTGTAGTTGATACGTGATAAGGTCACTCATATTGACCATAATTGTTCCCAGTTTGGAAAAAAAGGAGCATATTTTAGAAAATGACACATTTTCTCTTTTTTCTCAAAAACGCAAGCACATATGAAAGAATGGTTTGGGGATCGTAACATATACCACTTGAGGATTCTTATAAGATAAAAAACTCCAATTTGATAGAGGTGACCTTGAGGATGAAAAGTGGATCATGAATTGCCCCTTTAAATTGATTACAAATCACAAATTATACATTTGTGATGGCTCACAACGAAAGGGGGGACTTTGAAGATGATATAAATTTTGATTTTTTTCATTTCATCTGTTGCAGCATTTTCTAAGCTTTAAAATGACACCTTACCTGTTGAAATTGATCAAGGCGATCAAATTTTACAAAAGAAAATCTGTTGGAAATTCTTATTATTTTCCTTATTTTTTGCTGCCTATTTTCACCTGTATCTTGAAAAGTTTTATGTCGCAAAGTCCCCCTTTTCAGTGTGAGTCATCACATTTATGTCTAATATTCTCTTTTTTTAGAACTATTGAATGGCCAGTGTGTTTCCGATTCTATGTTTGTGACTTTGTTATTTCTTTTTTAGCACCCGTCAGTTTTTTTAAAAGATATTGTAAAATATTGTCCAATTTTTGCTTCAAATGGTCTCATTTCACTTCTTGGCCTGGTTGCCAGACACCATTGTTAACTCCTGTTGATGTTACATAACATTCACCCCAACATTTCATTCGTTAAGACACATTATTATCCAATTTGTACTTTCCTCTGATACAATTAAAACTAATTAGTCTAAACCTAGTGAACGTGATAATTGCATTCAATGTGGATTGTAATGAAGAGTGCCATGTGTTCTTTTCACCCTGAAAATTCCTTTCATTTTGGTATCCTGCCTTCAAATTTGCTGGGAAATTTGGTCACAAATGATAGGGACACACACTGCGGTGTCATTTGAATCCACCTCTTGTATTGCAAACTATGCACCAACTATAACTTGTCAAAATTACAACCAACTTTGTTATCAACTGCATTATTGCAGATTAATTTACGAAGACTTTACACAAGTGGTCTTTTCGGTTCTGGTTAAAAATACTATCCCTGTAGGGTAATTAAAAGAGTTGAATATCTACTATCTTTTACTATCTTCTATAGAAGATAGTAGCTATTTTTAAGCGTGTAGTAGATAGTAGATATTTTCTGTTAACCCTCCCTGTAGACGATCATGTTCCCGATTGAAACTGATTTTTGTCAATACTTCTAAGACTCAGCCAGCCTTTAAAATGGTAGCATTGATGTAAATTTGCTTACCTCCATGTCAAAAACACAGACTGATGTTGTAAAGAATTCATCATTTTAATATCAAAAAACAAGTTATATGGAAATTCATATATGTACATGGCGCAATTTACATATATGATCTCTGAAATATGGTTTCAGGTTGAAGCATATATTATTCATACATGCTATATACGAGCGGTGAGGGG
The DNA here is from genome assembly GCA_000969725.1 of Ophiothrix spiculata. Taxonomy (NCBI): domain Eukaryota; kingdom Metazoa; phylum Echinodermata; class Ophiuroidea; order Amphilepidida; family Ophiotrichidae; genus Ophiothrix; species Ophiothrix spiculata. The sequence continues at coordinate 48,298 of JXSR01S009112.1, forward strand.
GCCTCTAGGAAACCATTCTGATGCAAAGTTAAAACAACCCGTACAACCAGTATTATTGATGACAATCAGTTCATATGGCTACACCCTATAGATATTTTGCAACAAAATTCTAGTTTGAGGTTAAGATATGTAACATTGTTATAAAAATGAAAAAATGTAAATAGAGATGAAAAACAAACAAACAAACAAAAAACAAGTGTACACAAGGGCAAGTTGCTCCACAGTTCTTTTTTCCCCTTTTTTTTTTCCTTTCTTTCTTTTTTTTGTTTTTTTTGTTGAAACTATATAGAATACATTCAGCATATGTTTTTTAGGTTTTTTTAAACTAAAAAACATATGCTGAAAATGAAACGATGTCTTATCATTTGCTTCAATAGTAAAATATGGTTTCCAAATATGAAAGTCTGGTTCTGCCTTTGATTAAACACATTTTTAATTAGTCATAATTTACTCATGATAAAAAAATCTTATCCAATTGAACTTTCAAATAGCCCTTTAAAACTTGCAATATTCTCCTAATACAACACTATAGGAATCGAAAAGCCACAGTGTCAAGTATTGTCCTCGATATAAATCGTAGCGATTTTTTTTACACCACACCCAGAATCTAACAAACATCTTAACCATGATTTATCACAGTAGTTTAGATAGAAAAAACACTTATCAACTATCCCATTCAATAAAAAAGGTGCAAAATAAAATGGATGGGTACAGATAGTCCCTGGATATGAAAAATATGAATAAACTCGTTAAGTGATGAGCAACTGAGATCCTGTAGCAAATGAGGTATATTACTTACTGCATCCAGTCATGAGTTCAAGAACAAACAAACAAGTTGAAAAACAGGCATGACGGTAGATAAAAATAGCTATGGTATCCAAGAATCAGTTAGTTTGGTTCAAACTTATATATCCAGCATCCCTCGTTACGACATATCGTAAATAATCCAAAGATGAAATCTGCCTGCGTTTAATTGGCTTTCATCGCCGACACTAAATGGATAATCAGCATGGATGGTCGTACATCTAAATCCAAGGAAGTTAGTGAAGCAGCGTTTAGATCAGCCAGCATGTGACCAGCTGTGCCAAGTCTCGCTCACTGCTCTCAGTGAAGTCCCACTTGTAGCTAATCTAGTCCCCTCTGCAGTGTACACGCAGGTATGCCCTCTGTCATTGCGCACACATTGGAAGTGAGAGAGACTCACTAGTCTATCAGACAGTCCACTTTATTATCAGTGCACACAGGCAACAAGCATTCCACTGTACATGCCTGATAATCGTTAGGCCAAGTAAAAAATAAAACATGTTTCTCGTCCGGGTTTTTGAAAAAAAGGAGGAAGAGGTACTTTTTATTTTTTATTTCAATGGCAATGCAAAATCGCCCATTAATGGCCCATTCTCACCCAGTGTATCTATACCAGATGTGTTATTGGAAGAGGAAGAGGCCTTTTTTATTTTTGAGTTTTGGACATACTGGAGGGTTGATCAAAACAAAATATGCTTTAAAATGCTTATTGAACTGAAGCAAATCTATTGCACAGATGTAAACTTTTTACAAATAAGTTATGCATGAAATACAAAACATAAAAAATATTTTTCAAAATCCTTAAAAAACGATGCGGGAGGGGACGAGAAACATGTTTATTTATTTGCTTGGCCTTATCATTTTGAGATAATGTTCACAGTGCATACTGTATGTAAGCATATCCCCGGCCTGCACACAAGTCTAACACAACCCAGGCAGAAATTATGCTCAATTCAGCAACAGATCTAGTCAGCTAGAAAGGGTACACACCACTTATTCAGTCGAGGAAAAGCAACTTCCGGGGAAAGTTCTTTTTTTACCTTTATATTGAATTCTTGGAGCTATGAAAGCTATTCCTATTATTAAATTGGAGAAAAAGTACATTTAAGTCCCACCAAAGCTTAATCCTAACCATAAAACTAATACTGTAAAGCACTTTAATTTCGCGACGAGAAAATTTAGCGAATTTGGAAAACCTCACTTTCTGTGTGCATTTTAATTTCACTAATTTGAATCACCTTGCTATTCAAAGCTATGTAAGCAATCACTTTAGCAGCATTTTAATTTAGCGAATTGTGATTATTGCGAAATTAAAATGCTAGTGAAAATATCATGCCTTACAGTACCTTGACCCTATAATCAACCCTAAATCCTAAGACATAATGCTAAACCTGACCTTAAACACAACTACATAGATCTAATCCTAAACACTATCCCTAAAATTTTGGCTTGAATTTTGGGTCCAACTTGAATTTAATTGGTATTATTTGCAGAATGTGGCAATTCAAATCTACATGCTTTAAACCTAAAATAGTGCAATATTGTTTTCATATTCTTGTTAATATTTTATGATGTGTAGAAAACATTTTGCTGAAAAAAAACATTCATGGGATGAAAAAGAGTGGTGTGTACCCAAGCCCATAGCCTGAGGTGGAAGAAGGGGTACATCCCAGTGTCACTATCACAGCCCCAAATTTGACAATGTACAAACATGTCTGCAAAATATACAAAAAGGTCCACAAAAAAATCTTCCACCCCACGCAAAAAAAGAAATGAAAAAAAGCACCTCCGAAAGTCTTTTTTTTTTTTTTTAAATACCTTCATAAAACATAAAGCAAGTTTCTTTTTCTTTCTCTTTTTTTTTTTAATTTGTTGCTTTGCTTGCTTGCTTATCATTTTTTTTAATTAGTTCAGGGTCAACAAAAATTAACATATTGTTCCCTTAATGTCCACTTTTAAAAATCCTGCACCAACCCTACCTTAACCCTTTCGATCCGATAGAACGCCTCAGCGTATCAGGCGTTCCAATTTGTATTGAGTGTAGATTAATTCAGTATGGGCTGTATACCCACATATGACAATTCAGGACTGAAAGGGTTAAAAAATAATCAAGTCTACATGCCTGTGTGAACCCTCTGATAAAGACCAGTAATTAACTGTTGCTTTCCAATACATGACATCATCTTTAGAATAAATTTATTCCTTCAATTCTGCCAATTTATTTATTCTTTGCCACATGCATATATATTACCTGGTAAAGACTTACTTAAGAATGGTTTTACATTTTCAATGAAAGATTATTTATGATTCTGTGAAATTCAGGACAATTACTTTTCAAAAATTTATTGATAGAGTTTGACATCATAAATCGTTCTGAGAATTGTAATATGGTACAAAAAGATAAAGACGACTATATGAAATCTTTACCAAATTTATCACTTACGCAAAATATCACACCAGGTTAAAATTTAAAATTGACTTTCAATGAAATCTGTAATTTAGTTTATTTATACCCTTTACGTTAAAACATTCTCAGACCTCAATTTTTTTTATCATTTGTAGGTAAACTTTAGAAAAGAAACTTGCATATTTGCTGTTAAAGTGATATCATAATTAGATTTGCCAAAAGACCCCTTGTTTTTACCAACTTCCAAAGAACCCGACAAAACCTTTGTCTATAAAAGACCAATAATTTTTCCAATTTGATGTGATTTTTCAAAACATTTGCTAAATTCATTATTATGTCTTTTTTGGCCATTTTGACACAAAATCCTGCATTAAACCCAAAGAACCCCAACTTTTTAACTTTGTCAGTGAACGTCACCCCTTTTTTGTCCAAATTTAGTCACCGAAACACCCCTATGTCTAAGGTGCGTGGATGCACTCACACAGACCTTTTGATATGTGGCTGTTCAGCCTGTATGAGATGTAAATGCCAGAAACTTCATTTTGCTCTACAGGTGAAAATACATGTGAAGGTTGTAATTTGCCGAAATTGACTTTTTGACAGATTCACAATCCTTGAGGAGACTTTTGCACTGGCACGACAATGCGGTTCTCTACACAAACAAATTAATCTGTACTTAGCACATCCAGATGCATCTAGATTAAACTGGACTTCAGCAAATGACCACACGAGCGTAAGTGAATGCTTGTGAATATGAATAGTCCTGTTATTTTCACTCACACTCACATGCCAGTGGAGGAGTCGGATTGATGCGGGACTGTGTGAACACAATCTGCACTTCGCAAATGTACATTAAACTAGATGCATCTGGATTTGAGTGTGGAGAGCTCCATCCTATGACAAACGGAGGTCTAATATTTTATGTGCCTCTTTCAGATGATATTTCTTGTTTTCAAAATGTGGCTTAATTCCATAAATGTGACCATCCATCTCAAACCAGCCTTAAAGTCAGCTTCTGATCATTGTTACTTTTTACATATCTGCACATAAGTTATGGTTTGCCATTGAGCAAAACATGAAATTAAACCTTCTAAAACAAGTAAGTCATATGATTTTCTATTGACGGTTCTTCTAAGATGTGAATTAGGCAAAAAAAAATAGTTTGGTTGTCCTGCACAACTTTTTTTAGCAAGTGCGGGCGGACGGAGTTTTTTAAATAGATTTTTTTTAAATGTAAGTCAAAGCTACACCAAATTATGGCCTCTATAAATATGCAAATAAGTCTGCGGTACCAAAAATCTCTTTATACAAGTTTGAAAACAGTATAAAAGTGTAAACAAATGAAAACAACGACTTAAAAAAATAATTTCAAAAGATCAAAATTCTCAAAGAAAAAAAAACTTGGCCTTATTTCATACGTCAGTTAAGCTTTTATCTTATTTTAAATTTTGCAGGTGTTTTAAAGAATGCATGAATATTGTGAACATGCCCAAAATTGATTTCACCAAATTACGACCCTTACATGTATTTCGACATATAGGACATATTGAAGTTTGCTGATTTTATGGCTGTTTAGAGCTGGAAAGAATATGCTTTTAAGAGAACATCCATTAAACATTGAGTCCATCTCATGATACTGAGGCTATTGCAACAGCTGCAAAATAAGACTTGAAAATAAAAAAATTAAACAAAACAACAATATAGACAGTTATTAATTGTATGTGATTTGAAGGCTGCAGTCAAATATTCCGAGAAATATTGTCTATGATATTGACCTGACTACCCTGGGAAAGTGAGTAGCAAAAAGTACAAAGGGAATTTAGATAGTATATGCAAATAAATTGAACCAAGTACTTCGCAGGTTTCAACATGATATATATTGATGAATTCAATGCATCATTGTAATGGGAGCAATTGAATATTAAGTTCTTATTTTAAACAGTAAGATTCTTTGATTGTCTCTTACCCATCCATTTTTAGCCTCAAATAATGGATAAAACGTGTTTGTAGGCATGTGCAATCTACATTTGTTTTTTGTCCCATAAATGTGACAGCTGATAATGACTAAATAAGCACTTATGATTAAAGGTTACATGCAAAGAAGGAGAACACTGAGCAGTAATGAACCAATTAACACTAATATAGGACGAATACACAACAATTCCTGCATTGTTTTGCTTCCCAATAAAAATAAAAGCATTTTTAGAATACACAACACAAATCTATACCACTTTGAGTCCACTGAATGATGACATGTATAAAGGTTACCTGACCTGTGCAACCAACTTCTGCAGTGCATAGAATTGTATAGAGTTTAAGCAGTATTTTTGTGTGTTGAAATTTTTCACTTACCTGTTATTGACTGGTTTTAAGTTAATTATATTCCAAATGATGCTTTACAATAATGTATGAATCTCAAATGATATTAAAAGTAAACTTTAAAAAAACTATTTTCAAATTAAACACTGTTTCTAGTCAAAAGTCAAACAATATTTCAATATATAATATCAAAACCCCATTGGTTTGCATTGTGACTGGCAACACTGCATAGTTCTTGGGTAACCTTTATTCTTTTCATTTTGGGTGTTGCTTGGATCATTAGTTTTTGTGAGATGGTCATTGAGTAATAGTTATTTTATCTTATTTTGCTGTTGCTTTGGTGAAAATTGATTACTTTTGTGTTTAATTTGTGTGATACAGCTAAATTCTAGACTTTGGTGTCAAATATGCCCAGCCTTTGCATATAACCTTTAAAGAAATGGTTTTGATTTATTCAAGTGATTCATGAATGAAAGGTTGTAGCAAAAATAACCCAAGTAAGTGAAATTATAAGAGAAAAAAATGATAAAAATAATAATGAATAATGCTGTAAGATGCAGAACCAGATGTTAAATTTAAATATCCTGGCATATATCACCTTCTTAATGAAATTCCTGAGTTTTTGCATGTGATAAAATGTCAATAAAACATGATAAGAGAATTTAAAGATTATTTTGGCTTTATTGATGGTAATGCATATTGTTGCTCTGTTTAACAGCATCTGCTTAAACGAATAGCTGGAAAAGGTATATTTTAAGTCCTATCAAAAAGTAGAAGACCTTTAAACTAAGACGTGAACCATGACTTTTGAGTGCTGACTAGCTCCTTGAAAAGAAAGTCCAATGCACAGAAAATAGTCCAAGATCAAGAGTATACATGATTTCAAGTGAGAGCTGCTAAAACAACTAGAAATCAAGATGTAAAAAAAAACTGAAGCAAGTAGAAAATGTCTATAACCTAGTCATTTAGTATATGCTTATGATAATATGTGATCCTTTATCTCAAATCAACCATTATAACACGGCCTTGTGGTCCTCAGAATAAATAGATATTTTCTCTGGATCATATTCTCTGGGCATATTCTTACAATGAAATTTAGCAGGTGTTCTGATGCAAGTACAAAGGTTGTGAATATGTATAAAATAAATTTGCCGAATTACAACCTTTGCAATTATTTCCCTTTTAGCGCAAAAATAAAGCTTAGGCCAAAGAAAAAAAGAACTCTGTCTCAGCTTCCTGCGCGCATCGAATTTTACAGGGTTTTTTAAAGGTTTTCAGGAGATTTGTTGCTTCTTTATTTTTTTAACATCGAGAGATTAAAAAAAGGGAAAAAATTCGGCCACAAAGCAGCCGGAAAAAAATAGTGACCTAAAATTGTAATAAAAAAAAAGAAGATTTTTCGCGCAGCACATAGCCTTTTTTGACCCCCTCCCCCCCCCCCCCAAAAAAAAACCGTTTAGGGTTTTGGGCCTAAGGAAGCTGAGACAGAGTTCTTTTTTTTTGGCCTTACTGCATTTACAACTGGTTTGAGCTGAACCAACGCACATGAAAGCAAAAAATATAAAAAGAAAAATAATGCATTTTAAGGGAATATATGTATCATGAGCAAATCATATATTGGTTAAAACATATTTAAGTTTTAAAATAAATAAATCAGTGACAATAGACCAGATTTTGGTACTTGCGTGTGCATAAAACGAGGCACCAATATGGCTGTCACGCATGTGATGACTCACAAAATGTGGTTGCCATGACATCATATACAAATTCTTTGTTGTTTGAATCTTCTTATTTATCAAGCTATTTTTCTTTATGTTCTAAAAGACACACATGTTTATCTGATTTTTCATCCAGAAATCAACAACATTTGTGCATGCATTAATATTGTTATTAGCGGTTGCTCTCCGCATAATGAGTCATACCACTATGATTTTTTTCATTATTTGTGTATCACATATCTAATTAATAAAGAATGTCAACAGATATATTCATTAACGGCTGAAATTAAGACACTGTGTGTTGGTGATAAAAAGAAAATTGGATAATATAGCTGCGTAATTACCTTGTCACAACTTACGCAAGAAATAATATTACGTCAATATAGAACCCAATGTAGTCCTTATCAGGAAAAAAATAGAAGAATCATGACCATCTTGAAGGAATTTTATTTTGTAAAATTATTGCAAGCAAATATTTTTACTAGGATTTTAGGAGGGATTTTGTACCTTTACAAAATTTTGCAAAATCAACTGCATTTACATTGTCTAATGTTTGCTTCAGGTCAGAGGCAGCAACAGGGTTTGTTGTTAGAGAAGCAAATGATATATGAGACACATAGAGTACACCCATGATTTTTTTCATGAAGCTTCTACAAACCAACACGCAAAAAAAAAAAAAAGGAATGCACACAGGAACCCACAGACACCTATAATTGTATAATTTCATAACATAAATCTTGATATGAATTAGTATGTAGTGTATATAATTTTTTAGTTCTTAATTTTGTAAAGCGCTTTGGTCTTTTTAGGATAAGGCCCTAAAGAAATGCCGCTTAATAATAATAATAATATGGACAAATACAGCATTTCGAACAAATTAAATCAAAGATATTTCTTCCCCTCTCTTTTATGTTTCTGTCTGTCTGTCTGTCTCTCTCCCCTCATTCATTTCTTTTCCTCCTTTTTTAAATTAATTTGTCCCCTTCAATGGGTGGGGTGGGGGTGGGAGGAAGAGTAATGGCCCCATCTCTCTTCCCTGCTGTGCCGACCCTACGTCTGGTACTAAATCACATCCTGCATTATTATAGGGGCTTGATCTAATTTTTTGAACCTTCAACAATTTGGCATCAAAATGAATCAAAATAATGTTGCTCCTTTTTGTTTCAAAACCCATGTGAAATCTCATAGTAACATTTCCAATTTATAGATATCAGTAGAAAGAACAATCAGTGTAAACAGGCAAACATGAAATTGTAAAATCACTTGCAAAATCAAAGCTGTTCGACAGAATCAACAGAAATCTGAAACTGAAACTTCTTTTAAAAGTGTAGATCTTTCATTAGAATTGAAACCTTTTTTTATTGTCTATCAGACTATGCTCTTTTAACCCAACAAAAGATCTATGGTAAGCAGTGCTTAAGTTAGACAAAATTATTTTCTTCCTCTCAATACATAATGTTGTATTTTATTTATAATACATATGAGTGGTGCTCTGGCAAAATGAGAGGAAAGTCGTGATTGAAGATTTTGAATAAATGGCTGCTAAAGTAAAAATATGGTGAAAAGATCAAATTTCGTTTTTTGACATAACACGCATTAATGCATAAGTGTTAATCCATACCTTGCGTTTTAAAGGTCAATTATGGCGGGAAGTGCAATTATTCACCGGTAATTGATTGCGTTTTCTATTATACATTGTAGTAATCAGTGACTTTGAAATCGATTTGCGACAATGTTTTACTGTCAGAGTTTGAGTGGCATGTCTTGTATTTCGATCTCTAAATGAAAATTGAGGACCCTAGAACTAAAAGGGGGTTAATTAAGTCACAAAATCTTGAAAATTGAGTTGTGTCAATTTCCTGCTACAGAATTCTCATTTCTACATTCTGTAAAAGTTTTGTAGTAATTTGATGATCAGAACATGCGTAAAAAGTCACTGCGAAATACAATAATACCATTCAAGACTACACAAATGATTTTATGTTTGTGCCGTTTTCTCAGTTTGTACTCAATGTGACTTAACCCCCTTCTAGTTCTAGGGTCCTCAATTGTAGAAAGAAAGTATGTCATATTATATATCATTCGAAAGCTGGGATTAAAGAGAAATAAAATATGCCATAAACTCAATTTTGAAAATCGTGACTTTCCGCTCATTTTGCCAGAGCACCACTCATATGTTGTATTTTATTTATTTACATAACAAATAAAATACCATGATCAAAATACTTATAACACATCATAGTCCCCATGCAAGTGCATATTCAATCAGGCATAAAATTCTGGAAACTACGACTGATCAATTTTGGACAGAAATTGTAAGCAATTGACAATAACTTCATCTACAGTAGACAACACATTCCACTCAGTGTTTACAACAAAACTCAGACAAATATGACGTCAACCGATCAATGAAACTAATGCAGACATAGGCGTTTTGAATTCATCATTTTGATATCATTTATTGGGCATCAAGTCAAGAATAGTGGTACTCTGTTCATATACATGCTGATGTAAACAAAAATGTTCACTTGATCTGAGTGAGAAAAACAGCTTATTGCTAGGCCCAAAAAGTTGTTATGTTACCCTCTGCGACTGACCCTAGTCAAATATTTAAAAAAATAGGTTGGGAAAGTATCCATTTTTGCTCAGATTGGGTGTTTTATGAGCAAATAATTTGAAATTTGAAAAGTGGAAAATGCACCCAAACTTTGGGTGCTTTAAAAAAAAGATAATAATAATTAAAAATATATTTTCGGACCGTCTGACCCAATTTTTCAGACATTCCACTTGAGGGCAACACAACAATTATTTTTTTTGGCCTTATACTCAGCAAGTCAGCACAAATTTAAAATTCTTATGTTCTTCATTACATTTAACATTGGAAACAGTAACTTACGATGTAAGTTATACTAGGAGAACATTGAGGAAAGACAGTCAGGGCCATACAAAGGCATGTAAGTCAAGGGGGGGGGGGCAAACATGTTTACAGTACCGATATCATACCTTATTTATATTTCGTCCAGGTGAATATTTGGAGCGCCAGGATTTTCAAATGGGAGGGTCAAACCAGAGGCAAAGGTTGCAAGCAAAAAACTTCATCAAATTTGCTAATTTCAGCTAAAAATCTATACTCTTTCAATAGCGGGACGACAAGTTTACTCAAACTTGCTAATTTCAACAAAAAAATTGATACTTTTTCAATAGCGGGATGGGAAGTTAAATCAAACGAACAATGGGACAGTAATCATGGGAAGTTAATTATTCAGATGAGAAAAAAAATTAGTAATATATATCATCCTGATTTTCCCCCACTAGCATCCTGCTATTTCGAGCCAGAGGGGGTAGGCAAGTGCCTCCTCTCCCACTTCGTACGGGACTGACGTTAGTATTTTTTATTAAAAGTTGAATATGTCAAATTTGTATATACCATATGGTGGATTTTTGCCAATATACCCTATTCACTCGTCCAATTCAACTATGTATTTTCTGAATGTATGTCATTGTAGCATTGGGTTATTTCATACTAGTGTGCCAAAAATGATGTCAAAATACTTTTATAATGCTTAATCATAGAGTAGGGTGATTTGTCAAACTATCGAAAGTTGGAGTATTTAAAAAAAATAAGATTTGTTTGTCGGAAAAAAGTTGAATTGGACGAGTGGATAGGGTATCTAACATTATCCAATGCTTTGAAGGAGGTAACATACTCACAGTGAAGGAGGTGTAGTCATCCCCTTAAAAATATTCAATAATGGGATTTGGCAAAGTCTCTTCAACAGAGAGATGGGAAGTCCACCTTCACAAATACTGGCCTTCCCCTCTACCATTACCTTCACCTTTACCTTCCCTTTACCTTTCAGTTCTGTCTAGCTGTTGTTTGCAAATGAATGATGTTATCTATACAAATATTGAAATGATATTTGCAATAAATTGGCTTGAAGCAAAACCATGCCAGCATAGGGAGGAATGCCCTGTCCTTTCTTTGCAATACTGATTCTTTCTATAGGTATTTGGGAGGGGGTCCACTCGCCAGTCCGACGACTCGCTAGTCCGAAAGCTCGCTAGTCCGAAGGCTCGCTAGTCCAAAACGTTATTCAATAGGGAAAATATAACCTTGAAAAAGGCTCGCAGGTCCGAAAAAACAGCTCGCTAGTCCGAAGGTTTGCTAGTCCGAATATGAAAATAGGCTTGTCAGTCCGAATTTTAAAAACAACTCGCTAATCCGAATGTTAAAAACAGCTTGCCAGTCCGAATTTAAATAACAGCTCACTGGTCCGAATTTCAAAATAGGCTCGTTAGTCCAAATTTTAAAATAGACTCGCTAGTCCGAATTCTAAAATAGGCTCGCTAGTCCGAATTTTGAAAAACAGTAATAGAAATATGCACATTTTTTCTCCTATTCGGAATAGCGAGCTGTTTTAAAAATTCGGACTAGCGAGCCTATTTTAGAATTCAGACTAGCGAGCCTATTTTAAAATTCGTACTAGCTAACTCTTTTTCAAATTCGGACTGGCGAGTCGTTTTTAAAATTCGGACTAGCGAGCTGTTTTTGATATTCGGACTAGCGAGCTTTTTTCTTAATTCGGACTGACGAGCCTAAATTAAAATTCGGACTAGCGAGCCGTTGGACTAGCAAGTCGTCGGACTAGCGAGCTTTCGGACTAGCGAGTTGTCGGACTAGCGAGCTTTCCCCTTTGGGAGCAGCTTTTCACACTGGCTATAGTTTCTGGCATATACTCAACTTTCCTTTACCAGATCCACACTAAAACTCGCCAATCAAACACAACACCACAAAATATCCATATTTAGAAGGGTTTTAATGATGAAATTAAATAATTGTGCAACATTTTAGAGCAAGAAAGCATGTTTAAATCCAAATATTTATTTGAAAGTCCGGTTTTTCCATAAAAATATTTGTAATAAAAACTAAGATTCAGTAGTGATTTGTATAAAAAATTTACAATTCATGTTTTGTTTAAATCTGTTTTAAATTAAATACTTCATAGTGATTGTTATCTACAATCTGAGTTATTGAGGCTTTGGTGCAACTATCAATGGTTATGGTTCTTGATGCTTTTGCAATACATTCCTGTGCTAATGTGATTTACTTAAGGTGGCTTAGCACAGATAGCATTATTCTATTCAATTATCTTGTTTTTTTCATATGGTGTTTTCATGTGTGCTGATCACATTTATGAAATAAAAAAGGGGTCACTGACTTGATTTTTGAGAAAAATCAATTTCAAAACAGTATGTTTTATCACTTTTTGCCATTGACTGGTATGGTAAAATAACTAAAATCAAAACCAAAAACGCTTATAATTATTTTTTTCTTTTTTACTTATGTTGTGGTCCTTATATAGGTTTTTTCAAAAAACAAAATAAAAGAATAATGGTCACAGACTAACTTTTTGAGATATTAAGCAAAATTCAAAATATATTTCAGTAACAATAGACCAGATTTTGGTACTTCTGTGTGAATGCAAACAATTAAGTAACAATATGGCAGTCACACAAACTACAAGAGGCATTTATTAATAGTGACAAAAACCCTTAAGCAATGTGCATTTTGAGCCCTGTGCACAAACGCACACCATCTGGAGTAACGCATATGGTTTTATTATGCGTGAATATAAGAATGACACACATGTAAGATGGCATTAATTGAAAGTGCATGATACAGTACATGAGAAAGTATGCTCAAAGCCTAAAATAAAACCTTTGAAATTGTGTCTGACACCATTGATATCAGCCCAAAAGTGTCCAACACCCCTTTCTGTGTTAAGCCACCTTAGCAAATTCTTAGTACCATGCAAAATAAGGTGATAAATGTAAAGTTAAATACAAGCAAAACATTTTCGGCCTCTGCATTATGATGGTATATATGAGCGAGCAGAGCCCGGGGGGCCACTCAGATTTGGAGCTGTACACAACCGCGTTCAAAAAAACACGTGAAAAGGGTGCTTTTATCATAGTCGGGCACGTTACGCGCGTTACGCGTTTAGGGGTGGATAATCAAGCATTTTCGTAAAAAAGGGTGTGTTTTGAAAATCGTTTCTAACGCGTTTAGGGTCTCTTTCAAAATTCCATGTCCAACTTTCTCCGCACCCTTTGTATTAAAGAGTGAACTCCCCTGTTTGAAATCCCGATCAGATTTTGAGATTCTACTTGTTTCAGTAAATCGTGTCCTATGCCGCCTGACATGTCCTGTCAAAAAATCCCCGGCTGATGTTCCATTTCATTATTGTCATATACTTCAAATGAGGGTGACAATGTTTGTCAATATCACCTATTGGGTCATACACCCAGTTATGTTATACATGCAAACTGAATTAAGTCATTAGTCCAGTATACCGAACATTTCATAATTCTATGGGTTTAAAACATTAAAGTTGCTAAAGCTCTGTTGTCATATCTTCAACTTTGACAGATGTATGGTACAATTAAATGAAAACTTGTATAGGGCGTAATTTTTTCCAAAACTTGTTAAGGTACCTTTTTTTTTAAAAAGGTCGCGAAAACCTGTTTAGGGACGTGATTTTGAGAAGGGACCAAAACCTGCTTAGGGTGGGTCTGAAAATTTTTTGAACGCGGTTGTGTACAGCTCCAAATCTGAGTGGTCCCCCCGGGGAGCAGAGCAATCAGCTTACATGATTAATGTGATAACGTGTTCATAAGGCTAAACTGAGAAACGGTAATGATAAATTGACAGACAAAAAGAGAGATCCAAAGCGCTATTACAAATGTTTTTAACAATATTCATATTTTATTCAAAAGCTGTGATTTTGCATGGTATAGGAGAATAATGACCATGACAATTACATTACTTGTATTATACATGAGCATGCAAACAATTAAAATAATGGAAGAAAATATCTTCAAATTTACTGTATTTATCTATTTCATAATGTGACCAATCCGGCAAAAGTTACTCCTTGTCGTTGCAACATGTATCAAATTCCTCATGTGAGTGCAAGAAAGTCGTATCTGCAATGGCTGTATATTTATTTTATGCCTTGTCAAAAGAATGTGAAAAATCTCTCAAAATTCCCCTGTCTTATGTCAGTGGTTCTTGAAATGGTTCTTCAGGTGACAGTGTCACCTGAAGAACCATTTCAAGAACCACTGATCCAAGACTGAAATTCAAATTTTTCGACTTTTCTGTAGGTTTTTATCAAAATTTTCCTGATATTTAGTAATTGACTGTTATTTTCTAGCATATGAAGTGTAAATCATCCACAAGTAAAATTTCACAATTTTGTCCAATCCCCTTTTAAAACTGAGTGGTTAATTCAAATAGCAATTTATTCCAAGTGTAATACACATGATAATGGCAAAAACTGCAAGAAGTACCTTTTCACAGAATGTGTCAAATAATGTTATCAACTTTTTACTTGCAGCATGACTGAATGAGGCTTGCCAAGGGGTCATTGCAGGTGTGAATATGCTTCACTTGTCACTTGGAGGTCCATACTGATCTAGATGGACTAGTTGATTCTAGTAATATTTTATATCTAGACAACCAGAAATTTACATGAGCAACCACCATTGTGGGTAAAACAGTTCTTCAGTTTAAACCAATGGCTTTCCCAAGTCACATATCTTCACTTCATCAAAATCATGTCAACTTGCTGTTCAATAGCTGATTCTGCCAGATCTAAAGGGTACCATGGTTTCACCTGTAATGTTGGTTGTTCTGATTAAAAGAATTCTAATTGATTATATCTAAATCATTTCTGTAACTTGTATAAACCCAGATGAATAAGTGTATACACAGACATACTCCTAGTAAGGGTTGGTTCAAAGTTTTTTGGCAGACAGAATATTCTATGCAACAACTATCCTTGTTTAAATTATTTCCCCTTATACCCTAATGCACCTTGGGATTAGAACGGGGATTTTATGATATCGTGTATAATACTTTTTTATTCGCCAACGTGTAGAATATTCTATCATGAAATAGTCGTTATTACATAGATATGCGTGAGATTTTATTGAATAACGAATAAATATTGCACAAAATTGGCATAGAATATTCTATGGGAAGAAGTAACTAAGAACCGACCCGTAGATTACTTACTTTTCGGCCTGGGTCCACTACTACTGATAAGCGGCTGTGGATGCGCTCCAAGCTCAGTTGTGGCAAGTGGCGCTGATCTTTGTCTGGAAGCACCGACAGGGCGTCGCACACCAGTATCACTTTCGGTTACTGACAAGCGTTGTTGCAACCTTGCTGGTCTGCGGGGCCCTGGCAGTGGAGCCATCCTAAAGAACAAGGAACAAAAATTAAAAAGTGTATAGATCAATAATGATGCAGAAACCCTGCAAAAAACCGAGTACAATTCTAGTACACATTCCTGAGGTGTAAATTTGGAACACAAATTTGAGTACAATTTAAGTACAATTCGAGTACAAATTTGTGTACTCGAATTGTACTTAAATTGTACTCGAATTGTACTTAAATTGTACTCGAATCTGTGCTCCAAATTTGCACCTCAGGAATGTGTACTAGAATTGTACTCGATTTTTTCCAGGGAAACTATGAAAATGTATAAGCTTGGTTCAAGGCTATTGATGGTCCAGGTGATGCTGTTATAATTCAAGTGTTAGGGCCAGCAGTATAGACTTTTTGGCACACCAATATTCAATGTGTGCAATAACTATCCGTATTTAAATTATTTCCCCTTGGACACTAATGCACCTTGGGATTAGAACAGGAATTTGATGATATCGTACAGAATACTTTTTTATGCAAGTTCACTTCGAATATTCTATCATGAAATAGTCGTTATTTCATAGATATGTGTAAAATTTTATTGAATAATGAATATATATTGCAAAAAATTGGCATAGAACATTATACACGAAGATAAATTCTGAACCAAGTCTTAGTTTATCATCTAAAGATAGCGTCAAGATATAACTGTGACCATGACGTCATGGGGTTTTAGCACGCGTGACCGTCCATACCAAACCAGCCATAAATGAAACCCCTTGTC
>JXSR01S009113.1:22930-44479 GCA_000969725.1 Ophiothrix spiculata
CCCCCCCCCCCCTGACCAATGATGCCAGATACGCCACTGAGACAAATGGAAAACACGATGTAAACAGATAGAACATGATCATCATCATATATTAAATCTCAGAGTTCCGTAGCATGAAGCTCTAATTGAATTGAAAAGAAACGAATTGAATGGTGTTAACATTTTGTTAGAATGTTAGCTATTATACTTACATCATTATTATAAGTCTGAAAAAACTGTTAAGGGTTCATTTTTTCCATAAATGCATTAATAGCCACTTGGCTTAGCCTCGTTGATAGCTAATTTGTTTAGTTAACCGCTCATTTCATATCGTAGTTATCGTAACGTTAATCACTCACGACTACATCGCACCATTGTATTCCTATAATTAAAGCATGCTTAAAATAATACGAACAACTTAAATCAGTAATTTGTATAATTCATTCACTTTTATACTATCATAACAACTTCATAACTCCTAAAACAACGTCACACCCTCAACACAATAAATACACCCATTGTTTTAGGTTTTCTCTTCACATTAATCGCACTTCACATTTACAATGAAAAACAAATCAAAACAAAAATCAATTGCAATAAAAATGCAGATCCGCATATTTCAGAGTGGAAGCATATACAAAGTTTAAAAATAAAATAAAGGAGAATATTAAGTAGAGTAATTTTTAGAATCGCTAAAACAGAATATTATAATAAAAACGCATACAAAACATGAAATAACATCTCTAACATTGTCTAAAAATATTAAACATGCATCTGAATCTTTCAACAATGGACGATAAAGGTAGCGTGAATGCAAGATACCAAGTGTTAGTTTGAAAAATCGTACCAAGCTCCTTTAAGAAGACAAATAAACATTTATTTTAATAGCGGATAGCCTCATCAATGCACTGTTTTCCCATGAAGATCCTCTGTCTCTGTCCAATACGTTTCTATATAAAAGCAAGTAATATATATCTAATTATTGTTCTTCCAAATTTGTCAACAGTGCCTGCAAAAGTGAAAGGGTGATATAAATATTTGAAATAATATTAAATTAAATATCCCGTATACCATTTTATCGTGTTTTGTATTTTATCATTGTTTTACTTTGTACTGTCCTTTTATTTCACTGACAAATCTTAAATTGTGAAACAAAATATGAGACAAGTGAAATCTATCATTTGGTTCAATTTAAGACATCCAGGCACATTTCGATTTACCAACTGATTCAATACGTTTTTGTTGCCCCAAACGTGGTTCAGTCGTGTGCCGGCAAGAATAAGATTTGTTTACCAAGGAGCTTTGGGATAGCTGGTACGGGGCCCGGCTCGGGATTGAGGTAGATAGAGTAGATAGCAGATCCACACGCATTCATTACAGCGTATCACTGTGACTGCCCAGAGCGAGAAAAGCGGATTACATCCACGTTTCCCATTATAACTGTTACAATGTCGATAGCATCATGCTCATCATGCTATTTCAGAAGCGCAGATGACTACTATACATTTAATGGTACGAGCATTTCGGATCACATTTAAACGCCATGCACTCCACTAATTGTAATTATCGGAGAAATCGTAAAAGTCATCTGCTGAAGACATATAGGTTTGACTTTTTGATAACATTGTACGAGCTTGATGAATATTCTAACATTTGCACAATTGTTTTCTTGATTACCAAGACACTGTACATTCAACAAATGCTGTTGAAATATCGTTATCTATCAATGACTTGAATATTTTTTGTTAATGCGTTAAACTTGTAATAATATGAATACATAACACTGCAAAAATGGAGCGTTTGGGATTTTTCTAAATATAATTAAGTAAATTTACCCGGGTGTGAAAATCGTCCTTACTCAAGGTTGAGTAAACTTTATCCAACAAAATGAGCGGATAAAGCAATTATTAGTACGTAAGATATGTCTTGGCGATAGACCAGTTTTCAGCAATGTAATTAAAGGAAAGAGACATATCTTTCTTAAAATGACTTCAACACACACGTTTTCAGTAAGCACATCTTTTCAACCATGCATTCATCGCATGCAATATCGGTAAAAATATTAGATTAACCCTTTCACTGCTTAAAAGAAGCTCACTCCTCAGGTTTTCCGCACACTGCGGAGACGTTTTGCTATTTGCTGTGCATGTAGCCGTGTCTCATTATTGCGGGAAGCCGGGAGGAAATCAACAACTATTCTATTTTTCTATTAGGATTCTGGATTACTTTATTCTTTAGGATCAATGGCATAAGATAATTTGTAAACCAGCGCTTGTGACAAATATGTAACAGCCGGTCGTATATACAGGATATGAATTTTACATATAAAAATCACCCACCATCATTTTCATTTATCCTGCATATATCTTCTGTCAATTTGGTAATAAAATTTGCGATCGCTCGAGGGTTTCAGCTTGTCATTAAATATGCAAACCGTTATTGATGCATCTCGACTCGGCAAAATTGACTTCTATATATAGTGACAATAAAATATCATCTATATATTACTTACCATCCTTACGCATCCATATATTGAAAATACGCTAAATTTTATTAAAATTCGTGTTGTATTGCCGTATGTTAACTGCAGTTATTATCATGACTATATAAATGTTATAAATTTGCTGTACTACAGGGTAAATAAACATGGTACGAATACACTGTAAAAGGTGTGTTTAGAGAGTAAAGGCAAACACATGTTTAGACAACGAAGTGTTTAAAGTATTTTTTCATTCATTCATTCATTCAAACTTTATTTCAAAATCAAAACAACACAACAGCTTGAAAACTAAAACTTATGCAATACAAACATGATATTGAGGACGTGCTTGAAAGGCCTGAAAGGCCTGAAGTAAGCATGCCCATTTGAAATAAACAAAAAAAGTTGCATGAACAATACAAACTAAAAAACAAGAAATAGGGAAGACATACCTTAAAAATAAAAAAAAAACACATACAAAAACATTTGAAACAAAGACTTGCCCCAAAAATTAATTATATTTGCACAACAAATTTGATTTTAATTGATTTTTAAATAGTTTGATATTTTTACATTGTTTGATACTATTATTCAGAGAATTCCAAAAAACAGGTCCAGAGTTTCGAATGGCAGAATCAGAGAAAATCTTTTTTGTTAAGTTGATTCTATAATCCTGGGCATTTCTTGTAGAGTAACTGTGTCTTTGTACATGTTTAGTAAAGTAAGTAGAGAATACCTCTGGAAGAAAATTGTTATGATGTTTATACATAAAAATACCAAGATTCAAATTATATGTATCTTATACATTTAGCACATTGTATTTTAAGAATAGAGGTTCAGTATGACTTCTATAGTGACTTTTTGTCACTGTTCTGATCGACCATTTTTGAAGCTTTATAATTTTGTCTAAGTATAGGATTTGCACGTGTTTCCCCATAAAAACACACCATAATTTATATAGGGCATTATCAGTGTACAATATAAACATGATAAAGAGTACAATATATATTCAGGAACAAAATGTTTCAATTTAGTCATCATTCCGGCATTGCGTGCAATTGTTTTTGATATTGCATCAATGTGAGACTTCCAAGTTAAATTTTCATCTATAACAACACCTAAAAACTTAGTTGAACTTACTCTTTGTAATGACACTCCATCAAGAGCAATATTCAAGGAAGTTTTTTCCTGGTCTGTATTAGTATTATTATAGGAATATTTTGATGTATTGAAGCTAGTACCGAAAACCATATAGTTTGTTTTACTTGCATTAATTGATAGTTTGTTTGCTTGAAACCAATTGCATATTTCAGCTAGTTCATTGATAATCAAATCAATTTTAGACGCAATATCCGGATCTGAGAACAAAGTTGTAGTATCATCGGCAAATAAGATAAGTTCAAGTATAGAAGTTGTGTTACCAATGTCATTAACATATAATATAAATAATAGGGATCCTAGAATTGACCCTTGAGGAACACCGCATTTGATACCTTTTGGCTCAGAGTCATGCATTTCATTGACACTGGTGTTTAGAAATCAAACATCGATGTTTAGCAATCAAATATTAGTGTTTAGCGAAATGACACTATGATGTTTAATATCAAAACATGTTTACAAAGTGAAGGCAAAAATGTGTTTCCTCGCTAAACACAGTTTTTACAGTGTACCGTTGTCATTCGTTGTAGAATATCATTTAAATCTGTTCTCCAAAGCCTCATACGATTTTTCTTCCCTTTTGTTTTTAATAAAACACAGAGTCGTTAAAAGGGTGAGACTATATCATTTCTTTAACAGAATGTGTATTCAAACGTTTCCAGAGATCTGGGCCCATATTCATGCAACACCACTAACTCCAGTTAGCTGCTAACTCTTTGTCTACCTGTCAAATTTCAACAAGAATACAAAGAGTAAGTTAGCAGCCAACTTGAGTAAACAGTGTTTCATAAAGACTCACCAGGTATACACTGTATGCAGCGCCCCAAGAAGGAGCATTCGCAGGCAATTGGCACAGGGGACCCACGGCTTTACGTGAATGTCCGACCACGGAGCAAGTAGAGTAAAGTTACTTGCTCAAGGAAACAAGGAGACGAAAACCGCCCGGCCCGGGACTCGAACCCACAATCTCTGTATTACGAGACCCGTGCTCTAACCGCTCGACCACGCTCCAAAGAGCCCTGGAACATATAGACATGGAATAAAGAAAAATATCGATATACATTAACAGAAATCTGACATTCTCATCATACGCGCGATTTCATAATTTGTGGGTTAGAGTTGGGTATTGCCGTGTTTGATGCTAGAACCCAAATGCATTTCAGGGCCAAATTCATAACTACTCCTACAATTGAAGTGCAATTTAAAGGGGATCAGTGATACCAGGGGTGGGGGCACTCCATCCCATACATTGGCACGTGTCGTAAGATTACCCCCTTTTTCAATGAACCGTCACCCAATGACCCCCTATTATTTGAAGTCCAACCTTATACCCTCTTTTAATGATGTCTTTTATTCATCGTCTGTTTTTTTAAGAATGAACCTACCCCTCTTTTGCTCAATTTGTTGATTATATGTTCACTGCTTACAACATTTTGAAAATGAGCGAAGTTTCAAAAATAAAACGGATACCGAATATTGCCGAATGACCCCATTCGTTACAACCAGTAGTTCCGAATGATCCAGTTTAACCACCCTCTTCACCGAATGAACCCTGATTTTTGTCACCTATTGCACCTATAGTTTGAAAGCCGGAGACACTAATGAGAATATACCGAGAGTGTATTATTCTTCATATTATTTTCCATACTAATACATTTATGTTGTAATGAAGATGAACTATTTTCATGCTATTTGTAAAAAATCCATGCAATCTACCAGATGAATCTGCCGACCTTTATACCTACATGATAGCACATAATTATCGACATACAATATTATAGCATGATAGCCTGACCTGTTCGCCGGCATGTAAACTGAAACACAAAATGGATTTACCATGTTTACCCTATCCGCTCTTCGTGTCTCAACTACTATATAGTACTAGTCATTTCGTGCAGTCATGTCTGTAGTTTTTTTTTTAACATTCAACATCCCATTTTCCTATTTTGACATGCATGTACTTATTAATATTTCAACATTATGAATGTGTAAACACAGTTCTCTTCTCAGAGGAAAAGCATGGAAGCTCTTCGTTGATTCAATTTGCATTCGCCGGTGCGCAATTCCGTCACGAACACGGGAATATAATATTATCCTTTTTAATGCGGAGTTCCCTTATGATTTTAATACTAATTAACACCGTACATATTTTTTTATGTCTAGGCTCTAAGCAGTTTTGATGGAAAATAAAATGAATTATGAATATGAAAAATACGTTGAAAAAATAAAGCTAGTCAATTGCTTTTCTGAATTTATCCCTATGTTTCTATCCAATTTGTCCAGTAAATGTTAATGTATTTTGAACAGAGGAGATTTAATGTTTATCAGATCTGAAGCGACCAGAGGAGGGATCAAACGTTAACGATCTTGTGAAGCTTTACTATTTACTATTTAAAGATTTATTATGTTCCAGCTCTACAGTGTTTCAGTGAATACCTGTATTTTCAATCTTGATTGTTGTTTGTTTGAAATCCACCAGCCTGGTTTAATACGAACCTTTACTTTTAATAACATAATACATATGCCTTTATTAAGGTAAAGGTCCGTATTAAGCTAGGCTGGTTGATTTCAAACAACTAATTCAGTGAATACTGAAACTCTTGTGATGGCATAAGAGAGCCTGTGAGATGCTGTGGGTATCATTAATTTTAACAAAAAGCAATTTTTCTATGCTGTAACAATTCAAAGGGATTTAACACAATACCTTTACCTCAATCATGTCAATTATCATATATAAATGAAGATGGTTAAACAAAACGAAAAAGCTGCGATGCACACTCACAGTAATCATGGTAATCTCGGGTTTTATGTGCTAGCTTATTATTAGTATTTTGCATACTTCTTATGTGTTAACAATGATTAATAGTATGAAAGCCTTAACCTGAAGGTTGTTTCATAGTCATTACTATTAATATGCAAAACAGAAAAGACGGGAAAGCAAAATTCAATGTCATCCCCATAATGATGCTGAAAGATGTGTGAACGTCATAATTTTCTAATTTGTGTAAATAATGTCTTTCAAGTCCCATGATGTATTTGAGCGACATGACAATCTCACTGGAAAGTTTTGCAATCCGCAATAGCCATATATAACACGTACTGAAACATCCTTTTTTATTGTTCTTCTTCTTGACTGCATGCAGTTTAGCTTTTTGCGAACATCTGATGCCATATTTTAAAAATATGAAATGCAATTTCTATATGCATGAGTTATTCAGCTGACCGTTTGTCAACACACACACACCCACGCAAAAAGACAGTATGACTGAACGTCTAAGACCATTGGTAAATATATACTAGGATGACGGCAATCATAATAATATTCAATTTCTGGCCGTGTTTACACTTTTCCCAGCTGGGCTGTCAAGATATCATTAATTTAATATGCTTACATTTCTCTTTCTGCATGTTCTGTCTGATAAACGAGGGTTGAAAGAGGAAAATCTTAATTCAAGGTTGTAACATGTGTTATATTTAACACAAGCGAAGATTTTTTATTCAATCTATTTATATTACCTAAAGAGACAACTAGCTGAGTTTCCACCATGTCAGGGAAGATATTATTAGCCTTCCCACTGCTGTACACTATTTGCGCATGTGTCTCCCGGGATCGAGTGTAATTTAGCGGACGTTGCAGCTGGAATTAGGACGTTGTTAAGCAGTGTTGGGTCATTTGTATTTGCAAAATTGAACTGTAACAGATTCTACATAAATTATTATCAGTTACACAGAGCATGGCTGGAAAAATGATTCCCACCCTTTAGCGTTTAGAATACCTCTTTATTTATGTATAGTGTGTAAACATGTTTATTCAGAATTGATCTTATTGTGCAAGTTTTAAAATGGTGTAATTTATTATTCTTAATGATCAATTTTGTTCTATATTTTTCACATGATGAGCATTTTTACCATTGTGTTAAACGTCACCATCATCTCAGCATGAAAAGATCTAATTAATTGAAATTTATATTAAAACGATAATTTCATAATTATTGGAAATGCTAAACATCAGTAAGCACTTTAAAATCCAAAGTATACGTGAAAAATAGTTCAACATTTTGCATAATTTTGAAATATTACAATAGAAATGTTCATTCAGATTGAAAATATTACACTATGGTAAAAAATTACACATGAGAAAAATTCTTAATGAAAATGTTTACAAAAACGATAAAGATATGTCCGCCTTTTTCACGTTTTTGGCCAATGAGTGTGCCTGTGGTCATTGTAATACTAGTATACTAAAAGCTTGTGATGGTTCTGATAATTATTTGTTTGCATATTTTGTAGGATGCATAATTGACAGTGATTTATTTGTATTTTGCTGTGGCAAATAATTTGTGTCTATTTCAGTGTCAGTCAAGGGCTTAATAAATATCAAATGATTGCAAAATTAACAGTTTTCCAACTATAATCAGCGTTGAAACGACGACAAAACATAGGAATCATAAGCTTGGAATCATAGATCTTCAATTCATAGTGACGTATCACGAATTTTGTTTGCAAATTCCCAGTAAAGAAAAGACATACTGTCGTATCACCTTTTAACTTATTTTAATATATTTTTGCTGTGTTATACATTTTTACTGTGTTATACTGTCCAATTGTCCAGTATAATTAAATTTCTAATAAAAGGATGCCGTACTTGTAAACAGCTTGTCGGCAGTTATCTTGAAAACTCGTTGATATATATTATATATTAACTATTGTGCAAATTGATATATATTATACTGATCATTTTGTAATTAATAGAGTTGTTAAAAAGCCTTTTAAAATGTTTATTCTGTAACTCTAAATCTAGTTTCTCCTACTAGATTTATGGTCTGTGTTTGTCAAAGTCAAATTTATGAAAATGTATAGTTTTCTCGAAAATATATTGCAAAGTAAAAGTAACATTTTATTTCACTATATTTGAGGTTTCCATTACGAGAAAATAAAATGTTAGACTTTCCATTTATTTTTGTTTTTACATTTAACTTGGCAAAGATGTATTACTGAACTTTTGCGAATGGAAAATATCAGAACCTTGAGAAAATCCTCCAAATTAGTAGACGTAATAGTAGACAAACATATAGATACATACAGTACTAGTATACATTATCAGGAAAAGGTCACCCTCTTACTTTAACATACACTCTAAGAAATTTCCCATAAATTTACAACTTTGCCGTAAATTATTATACGGTATTTTACTGTATTTTTACATGTGGCTGTTGATTTTACTGTATTTTACCGTTAAATCATATTTTTTTATGCACCTTTCCTACCTGTTTCAAAAGTATAGGTGGATTTTGACACCAGTTTTCAACTTAACAATCGGATGATTTTTAGTGTCAAAAAAAGCATCCCTAGCCATTCACAAGAACAAGGCATGTTTGCAGATTGCCACACCAAGGGAAAATGTGCAGCCTTAGTACAGTAACTACATATATATTTTGTATTTAGTATTATATTTTCTGTGATATCAAATTGTCTTTTTTGCTATTAATTTACGGTAAAATCCCGTAAAAAGACGGTCATTGCATTAAATAACTGATATATGCCGTTAAATTGACATTACGTCCGTAAATATTTTCTTACGGGATTTCACTGTTAAAAAATACTGGTTTTCTACCGTAAAAATACGGTCATTTTTTAAAGTGTATTTTATAACACTTTATAAAAAAGTAAAAAAATGATAAAAGCACACTTTTTTGTGCGATCTTTTGTTTTAAAAAATATAGTTTCAAAATATTTACCTTTACACTAAATAAACTATTATACAGACTTATATTTATATCGCGATAGCTTTTTCTTTCAGAATATATATAATTTTATATAGTAACAAGTAAAATAGCAAAATAACAAAAACATGACTTTGCATCATATCGCCGAGACCAATTTTGTGTGTGTTTTCATGACAAGAGAGAATATTAGAATTCGGTTTTTAATGAAGAGTATTTAACCCTTAGAGGTTAAGAAGATTTCTAACTTCAGTTTCTTTAAAATGTTTTGATTTTCAAATTAAATGTCATTGTGAAAACAATATCAAGTATATAGTACAATTTTCAATCATAACCATCTATATATAACGAATTCACCAAACCCTTGCAAGTGATTACTTTAGTAGTGGGGCTTTGTGACATGCTAGAATTTCATTAATTTGGATTGGTATAAAGGATGCGGTTAAATGGGTCAATTGCATGATTTGATTAGGTTGTAGGTTGTTGATTTGTTGTAACCTGAGAGGAGTTTTGCTTGTGGATAGATTTTATTGAACCTATAGGTTAACTTGTGATATTGAAACGTCGTGTGCGAAAAGAATAGTTCTAAACGGTGAAGTACCATCCATCCATACACATATACATCAAATACATACATACATCATCAAATGTAATTTTGATTCTTGTAAGTATTACGTTACGAAACATGTGTGATGCATGAGAAATGAACAAATGAATAAAATATGAAACAGGAAAAGGGTAAACAAAAATACTGGACTTCATTACAATCAACATATCACTGAAGCAATACAAACACGTATTATTCAAGTTCCATATTCTGAATGTTCTACATACATTTTACATAAGTCATTCGTGTAACATTGATATAGCATTTCCGCATTGCTTGTTGCATATATTGAATTATTTAATCCAATAATAGGTTTACTAAGTATTCTTTTGAATTGGTATCAGTGATAGGAAACATATACGTCTGGGTCAATAGATTGATTAAATTACCAAATTAGGCTGGAGAGTGTTAATTAGCTGAAACTTGAGGTTGTCATTCATGTTTTTTGAATTGGTTGCACACTAACTACACTATCTTTTATTCATATAATGCAAGAAATCGTGATGAAAACTAATTTGTCAGTCTGTTTGGTGTGAAGAATATCCACTAGTAGCCTTTATTATATAAATCATAATGGACACTGATCAAATACGACATTTTTAACTATATACATGATATAGTACTATCTAATTTAACATAATCGTGTTTCCAATAATATTACTCAACATTTTATAAATTCAATTCACTGGGAACCATTTGTGTTGAGTGTAAAATACTACATTTATATACACTTCTTTCGACCTTTAAATAAAGTCGTGTAATCATGATAATTAATACATCCTAGGAATTTAATTAGGGAGGTTAAGGCGTCAGTTCGACGTATGTATAGTAGCTTATAGTAAAGGAAACAAAATATATACCTTAAGTATAATATTTCTTCAATGAGGACATCTTAACATTTACTTTTAATTTTCACAAAATACAAGCAGCATCTAGATAATGTTAAAAATTAAATCTTATTGAGATTTATTGGAACTCGTTATAATGTATGGGTTCAAAACATAAATGGTTTGGATATACATGTAGATTTTGCGATTTCAGTATTGTAACAAGTAGATGACAGAAATAGTTATTTTACGTGTATATATTCACTAAATATTGTTATGTTATTACAAGAATGCGGTTAGATATATAACTCAAATTAGATCTAGGTATTAACAACAAAATTAGATCTAATTTAAGGTTATCAAATATCCAATTCTCTCTCTTTAGACTAGACAAGATCTATAAGATCCATCCCTATACCTATAAGTGTATAACCTACTTGGTATAGGTTATATATTTTGTATGGGTTTTTCCTGCTGGTTGATTTGGCCAGTGCGTTATTCTTGCAAACAGGGAGGGGAAGGCATCGGTCTTTTTTTCCCCAAAGGCTATCGGGTCATAAGTTTGAATTAATGGACACCCAGAGTTATATAATAACTGAACATGTGATTCATTGACATAATAACAAAAACATCTTATAACATGACTTGTTTTAACAATAATGATGTATGATCGCATTCTATAATAAAACATTTATTCACCTGTCAATAAGTACAAATACATGTACGTCCTGATGCATTGAGAATTAAAGTAATAAAATGACATCTTAGAAAAGAGAAAAATGGAATCTCGAAAGCAGCAAAGTCAGGAGGAAGAAAACAACTCTGAAGGCGTTTATATATTTCATATATTTGTATGATTGTAACCGACAGTTTGCAAATACGTGATTCACACACAGACCCTCGTTATATTATATTTAGTGCACTAGTATTATATGTGATAAACGTAGTTCCTCATTTTTCAAAATGGTAGTATTTAATAACTCTATTGCTGAACTGCCATAGATTTTTAAAAAAATGAAGTTTCAAAAGCGGACTCTTTTAATCCCATTTCGCATAAGACAATGTTTTAAATCATTTATCAATAGCCCAAGTATTAATGATTGTCACATATTGATGTTTTCTCTAATTTTATAGGCCTTAAGTTTTGCCACCTTAATTGGGCAACTTAATGGGCGTGCATGATTTCCCCTATTTAGTTTATTTTGAAGTGTTATTATTATGCAGATCAGTAATTGTTGAATATTGATCTTCTTCTACATGTTGAGGACTGCATTACAGTAACTCAGTGCATTCATTTTTAACCCATGGTAGAGGTTACATCTTGTTGTCGGGTCCAGGCAAGAGGCTCAAAACAATGCCAGACTCCAGGCTAGAGACTCTATGAAAATTTTGGGGCAATTTTTATCCAAAATAGGGCATCAGTAGATCCATGTTGTGAAATGCAATTCAGTGCTGCAAACCTGCCTTCTTTATGCAAGAAACCTCAATACAGGAGATTTCTCGGGCGCACCTTGCTTTGTTTTACAAGCCAGTGTTTTAGAGTGCAGCAAAAGCTTTCTCCTTGTGGATTCATAACGTTACTGGATGTCGGATATTGCCAACTATGTTTGTCATCACACCATTTTCTTGGTAGAAATACTGCAAATTGAATTTACGTGTAAGTGTAAAATTTATTTTTAATTTTTCTTTATTTAATTTATGATTTCAGTAAACATTTCGTGCAACAAAAATTTAATTCTTGCACACCAAATCATGTTGTGAACAAAAAGCCTTTGTGAAGATACAACTAATTTGGACCATTTTGACGAGGAGTAATTTTAGTTTATGAGAATGAGTGATTTTGAATTTTATTTAATCAGAATGATTTTGGAATTGTTGAGACAAAATTTGATTCAACTTTTGTGTGTATTGATAGCTGATTAGTTGATATTATTTTCATCAAAAGATTATTTGATTTATTATATATTTTCAATGATGAAAAATTTCACATCTTTTTAATCAATATGATTTGTAAAAAGTAATTATTTCAAGTGATGTGAAGATGACTTGGAAATGCAGATTAATTTCGTGAAAGACTCATGATACAAGTTGATGAAATTATTTGATGTAAATTTTATAAATAGACTTTGATAATTTCAACATCAATGTGAACATTGAATATTTAATGTGATGTTGATCAAGTTCCTGTATAATATTCTTTTATTATACAGCCATATGGTTTATGTCTTCAATTTGATTCGCCAAAGCGAACACCGTCAAAGAAAGAGATACCTACCTGATTCTATACTACAATTTGAACTTACCAATGTGAACGACATCAAAGAATTGGATATCAGATGCTATGCTGTTGTTCTTTCAGATGTGATGGAAGAAAGTTCTTATTAACACCATGAAAACTGTATCCTTATGTGAGCTCACATTGACACAAGTGTATGCATACCATATAAATCAATTTCAAAGATCTTTGAAAACCAAGAGTTACATGTATTCCATTGAGATACATGTATATTGAGAATTCGAGAATAGAATTCCACCAGTACTTTATTGCCACTGCAAATCATCAAGATATGAAATATTACTCAGAATTGATTTTTTTTTGTATATAATTTGACTGATATGTGAAATTAAACTTATTTCTCAGAACATAATAAGATTTGTAGTGTTCATCTTTTATTGTACATATGATTTCTTCACTACCAGCACTATTGTCTGGGTAACCCTCTCTTACTCATGACAATGATAGCTTTTCCACGATACAGAAACAGTGTTCCCAGACTTTTCACTCAAAGATATTTTATTTCAAGAATTTCTCACCAAAATTGTATTAATATGATGAAGAATCCAATATTTTAAGCACAACAACAGGCCACCACATACTCAAATACCGTATTAAAGATACGAAAGTCGATATTCAAGTTTGAGTGCCTTTAACCTATTCCGTATTTCGAAATGAAGGATCAGTAATTTTTTCAACATTTTGACCTCCACCATATCCCGATTTAACATCCGCTCTAAGGCAAAGAAGTACGCAACTGTTTTATCTCTACAAATGATATCCCTGAGCTTTCTGATAGCAACCATGGCTACACTTCTGTATAGCACTGCGGGCAAGCTTGGCCAATTTCCACTGACTCGATATTTTGTGCCACGACATGGTGTGATATTGTTGTCAATTATTTGACAAATTGAAATATAGAAATGCATGTTTACCCCTCAACATATGCAAAACTGTGTGATCATCTATAGTCCAAGAAACTTAATTTTGACGTGGAAAAAGTTGCTATCGAGGTTTTTTTTTCATATTTCAATCGTCAGGGTCTTCAAAACTATTTTTTACACTATAAAATGTGGCCCACCTCTATACCTATTTTTGACTTTAAAATTAAAGACACCCACCAGTATACCAATTTTGATATAAAAGGCCCCAATTGTTCTCAAAACAAATCTCCCAAAATACATTCAAGTTTTCAAATTGGACGCGTCTAACTGTGACGAAAACGACAAAAATTACCCCATCGCTATTCCAAAATCAACCCTAAATACAGGTACACAATCTTCATAAATGTATACCTTGTCCAATATGAGTACCCGACACCGGTTCATTTCTTTATCTAAAATGACATTGAAAAATCCGCTAAACTCCGAACACATACATTTCATCTTTATTATATCAGTATTATATTAAACGATTTATACAGCCCGCCACCGCAGCAGTGTGGGTCGGCTCAATACGCCTCGCTGATTGGCTATTAAAATACAGGCCAATCTACATCCGGGAGTTTTTCGCTTAACGCTATGTAAAACCAAATGCTATACGATTGGTTGAGGTTTGGCGTATTTTAGAAAAAGTAGAAAAATCAACAGATCAAAAAACTTGTTTCATCCGATAGCATAGACTTCAAGCTTTAATGTGAAGTAATTTGTGAACGCATTCGATCAACATGAGATGTTACATGGTTGAGTGAAAAGCTGACTTGCATAAAACTTTGACTTTCTACATCAATATCTCGTCACGAATTCGACATTTTATTATGAAATATATATCACAATGTAGCTTATTTTGTCAAGATTACAATGATACCAACCTTTATGGGGTAAAACACATCTGTTTTTGAGAACAATACGCCGAAGCTGCGACAGGTTTTTCACGCTTTGCGATTCAGACCCGGTTTACATATGGCAGCTATTTATTATTACCTCTAAAATCCTCACTTAGAAACTCACAAAGGAGTAGCTGCCATATGTAGTATTTCCAAAAAATGACTCTGAATGTTTCATTTGATATACAATTATAATTACCCCTATGCCAAACAACAAGGTCACTAGGCTTTTATTCAACATGAAAAGGATTTTATCACTTGTCGTAATTGATGATCAATAAAAGAATCAGAGGCTAATTGCATGAACGATCTTGAGTGCTTGTTTTATAAAACCTGTACCACAGAGTAACAGAGATGACACTAAGCTCAAAACAAGGCCCCAATCATAGCGTAGTATGTGGACTATAAAATGTAGAGTGTACTGAGCAGGAAATAAAGATGAAATGCATGTGCGAACTGCGGAAATATGAAAATTTACATAAAAAGAAATTGGCCTCCATTTTTGCTATATGGTAAAAGGGAAGCCATTATGTTTTATGCAAAAATTTGTATTTCACATATGTTTAGATTTGAGACTTGAAGGCGTTTTGGTATCTACTTATGTATAATTATATAGGGTACCTATGTTTTCAGGATCTGTGGTAACAAATATGACAATAATAATAGCATTGGGAATTTGCATAAATTTATAATCATGGTTATTTTACTCTATCTAGATATATAGAGACGCATTAACTTTAAAGACTTTTAAGGAACATTTTGCCACTGCCTGTTTCTAAGATCAAATCCAATCCAATCAAATCCTATCAAATCAAATTTAAATCTTTATTTCCACATAGGCAACAAAATCATTAAAACAAAAGCATTATCATATGTATTTAAATACAAACACTACAATAAGGAGGACAATGCTGGAACACCAAAAAGGTCTGTAAATAGGGATGCCTTTTATAAAGCAAAAAAAAAAAATCATAAAATAAAAATAAAAAACACTTTAAAATTACGAGACGTGGACAATTTAAACAAATAATGATGACCAAATAGCACTCTATAAGCTATGCTTATCGTGCTTTAATATTGTACAACCTAGTTGATTAACCATGTTAAAATTGAACGAGCAAAGGCAATCACAGGTGTCTATGCTTAGACATTATGATTAAAAATTATATTATGATAGATTATACTTAATTTGATTTTGATAACCCTACTATCTTTTAATAACTTTGTTTGTTCTTTGCATTATAAAACAATATTAAAGGTATCATTTATGGGTTAATAAAACATGCACTTCACCGCCATCAAGTTAATTTTACTAGCACATCAGATTAGAGCTGCCACATTTATTGTAGACAGAAGTACAGCAAAAAATGTATATAGCTAGCAGCATGCAAGCGAGCATTCACTGGATTTGTACAGCATATAGCAAAAGCTTCTGCAGAATAACAGCATTGAACATTTAATATTTTTAATAAAGATTATGAGGTGCAAATTATCTTAGGAGAAGGTATAGCTTTAATGGAATTCAGGTCAATGCATACTTAGAGAAGTGCACTAAAAACAAACAAGAAAAGGTTAACCAGCTACGCATATGTATATGATGTATGAGGCAAAGAATCGGCTATCACAGCAAGTTATAATCAGCTACATTTTTGGCGCTGGTGTATTTATTTTTAGCCGCCATTGCTTGTAATGCAACGAGGTATCAGCATTATCTTCTCTCCTCTGTAAGGCAAAAACCGTCATGCGCAGTAGATTGTTAAACCTTTTAACTGCTACACTACCAAGCATCACGGAATGAAAACCTCTTGAAAGATCTATAATGGTACACTGTTACACACTTTAGCTACACTTTCTTTGTTTGATTTGTGATTATGACGGTATTTTGACACACTGTTTTGTTTATTTTTTATTAACCATTTCTCGGGCTCGAGATATTTCAAAGCAAATATAACGTCAACTGAAAATAACATTAGCATTTTACATTTTCGAATACACCCTTATGATATAGTGATATATCTCATTGTTTATACTATCACATGACAAGTAACGTACCATGCATCCTTTTATTTTACTGACTTGTCTATATGAACATGGTCCATATGGACACAATGTTTCAAAAATAACATCTTCTAATTTGTATCCTTTAATATTAAGGTGCACATATTTTTGGTTATATATAGTAGAATCAAATCGACGGAGACGTTTTCGTACTAATCAGCATTAATTACTCGCCATGTTCACTGTTGTTTGGGACTATTGAGAAATGATTTTCTCCCTTAAAATTGACTTCAAGTACTTTTTTGCATAGCACTTACAGTGTTAAGATACTAGTACTGCAATTGTCACTTCGACATTAAACTTATGGTGCGGCAGGTTTAGTCATTCTTAAGACAGTTTTAGTGCAATGCCTTACGCGCGCATCTACCCTGATAACTCTGTTTCACAAACATTGAAATTCAGTATGACTAGTACATCACTGACAAATTGACAAAAAGACACAAATGCAGCCTCTCTGTCAGTTTTCCAATATTTGGTATAGCCAGAAAGCAGGTGATCTGAGGAGTATTTGTTAACATATTGACGCCTTGAATGATTGAGAATACCGCCATGTCATTGTCAGCCTTGGCACCTGAAGCAATACTTCACGCTATAGAAGTGTCTTGCCCTGCTCAAGTGTGTAACATTGTGTTTTGTATATAATGAGAATTTATCCGCTCTTTTATTAAGAGCATAATATCTATTGGCAGAACATATTTCAGAAGTGCCATTTTTGTCAAGAAAGAATTCTTTATCGCCAAGGATAATAATCAGAAGCCTCTGATGAAACTTATTTCCATTGGGGTCCAAGACTTTTCTTTTTCAGATCAGTTTTAGATGCAGGAGGAAAACTGGAGAACCTCGAGAAGAACCTGCAGAAACGAGCATGGACAGCAACAAAATGCACATACAGCCCGGGACCTGGGATCGAACCCAGGACTCATTGGTGCAAAGCGCTTCCCCTTAATTGCATAATGGACACCAGGTGTTTGAGCCATCAGGATATGAGTATTGTATCTGTAATTTGATAAATGAGAACATAAGATAACTAAGTAAGCTGGCAAAGAAATGTTTTAAAGTAGGCGTACTAACCTAAAGTTATAAAAGCTTTCATCGAACAGACTTTGTGAATAAATATTAGTTGACACCTTGTGCCACGATAGCCCTGAAGGATCGTACGTTTTGATCTGCACTGTTGTAAAATACTAGAAAAATCCAAGGTTTTTGGAAATATCTATGAGAAACATAATAGTTAAAGTACTTAAATTTATCACAATCACCGATAAAGTAAACTAGATACCCGATTCACCTTTCCAAATTTAAGTATAAATGGCTCATTTTGTAAGTATACTTGGGCAGGCCCGTAGCCAGAATTTTTTTCAAGGGGGGTGCGGATTTTCAAAAAGTGGACCTTTTGGAGGAAAAATTTTCATTTTGGTCGACCCTAAGCTTATTTTAGTAGGTTTTTAGCAGTTTTCCTAGCATAATGGCCTACATTTACTAGTTTTGGTACTTCAGGTGTTCTTTTGGCGGTCATTTAGGGAATTTGTGTGGACCTTTTTGTACATTGTCAAATTGGGGGGGGGGGGGGGGTGCGACGCCCCCACCGCACACCCCCTGGCTACGGGCTTGTACTTGGGGACAACAGTAAAATAAAACAACATTTGGAAAACTAACTAATTTCAGATCATTTCAAAACGAATTGAAGACACTTGTGGTATCAAATTTTGTAACATCATTAATAGGGCAAAATGGTATATCTCAGTCATGTCTGTAAGCCAGAAAAACATCACTAAAGGCAAGCAAAAACTGGTACCGTTCAAGGTACACAATGCCGTAAGCAGAGGAAATGTTAATATTTTTTTTTAAATAATACTGGTACTGTATTTTATCACATAATTTTACTTCCCATGCAGTCATGTTGTAAAATTGTCTCAATTTATTGCTTTCCTTGTATTGTGGGTATCGTGTGCGTCGACAATAATAACAAATGTTAGTACGTGTTTAGATTTTTCTCAAAGATCCGGAAATACAGGCAAAGGATTATAACAGTATTGTCTTTTGCTTGCGCTGGAAATTAAAGGGAAATTACCATTGGCTTTAAAGGTGGATTAACGCTCGAGTTGAAACGTGTCGTCTGTAGACTAATGCGGCCATTCTATGCACTAATTTATCAGTTTCATATTGCTTTGAGCATGCTGAGCAAGAATCACACAGCCAAGTTGCTAGTTGTTTGTTGACTTCCGGTGTTGACTTTCACGTAAAATGTAAGGGAATATATTTCAAAAGATATGTATCATATCAAGGAATTTAGACATATGGAATAATCCCTGACTTCTTCATGGACAAAGAGTATTTGAGACGAATTTAGGGACGATCTTCATTAATCATGTTAATAATGTAAACACATTCTATGTAATTCCATCAGCTTAGTTTGCAAGCGACAGCCTTTCATAGTTTGCGTTTTGTTACCGTTTATTATTATTAAAGCTTAACTGTAATTCGTCGCCTGTTATGATGGCAGTTTTAGCTAAAAAGTAAATTGAAAAACAAAGAAAAACAAAACAAAAAACAAAGAAAAAAAACCCACTTGCATAAAACTCAACTCCGTTATGAATTTTAGTGTATTTAAAGATGAAACAAACTTGATGATTAATATTTGATCGATATAAAAAGAGTACTTAATATAGGCCTATAAAAGTGTTTGCCTCCGAAAAACGAGTGTAATGATGTTCTCAGTATTATGTGTGGTAAAATCTGACATTTAATTATCATAGTCGTAATTTTTTGGTTGAAGCATAACCACTAAATCTAATATGCCATGTTAGATATAAGATGATATGTTTTCTTTTTATCACAGTCATGGAGCAGGGCTCAATATATGCCTTAAAATAACAGCAACAACATCTTTTTAAGACTTATCAAATGCAAATCCCACGTTGACTGCATAAGAAATATGATAAAATGTATATTTATGGACTCCTGTTTCAACATTATAAGAAATCTATCAGATGGGGAAAGTGGTTTCACTGCAGTACCATATATTTTATTCCGTTCATTGCAAAACTGTATTTCTCAAGTTGATTGTAATTATTTTCTCCTTCGTTTCGCTCAAGAGTTTATAATTCACATGTTGCATACTATTTGCATGATTAATTTGAAAGACTCTTATACAGTATACTCTCAGCGTGTATGTAATGTATCCGAAAAGTATACAATACAATATTATGATTATAGGCATTGATGTCCAGAATTATTCATGAGGTCATTCCAAGAAAGTAAGGCATATCTTGTAATCTTTATGTTCCATAAAACTCTACATCAAAATGACATATACGAAACAAACAAAATCCCTTATTTTCCAGGATCACTAGCTTAAGATTACGAACCCGTATTTGCAACACAGAGAATCATTGTACAAACAACAAATGATTCACCATCATTTTCATATATACCGTCAATATGGTAACACAATTGGCAATTGTCGGGCTTTCAGCTTGTTATTAGAATGTAGAAATTGTAATTAATGCATCGCGACTCACTGTAAAATTGAGTTTTATAGTTATATTATATGAATCGTGTCATCTTCCCACGCATCTGTATATTGGAAATGCATAGTGTAAAAGCCGTGCCCCATTGCATTTGTACCATCATTGTGTTATAAACTGTAATATATTTCTTTTGCATGGTCAGCATATTCCGTGGTAGAATATAATTTTAATCTGGTCTGAAAATCAGGATAGGGCGTTGTTTGACGCCAGGAATAGTCGGCATTGGTATAGCTATAATACCTATTGCGTTAAAAGAACATTTGCTTGAAATGTAAATATTATGCCATGGGTGTTTGTTCATATTTCATTCCGAAATTATATAAATAGGTTATCATGGCACCCATAAATTCTAGCGAAAGAAACTGCCAACCTCCAACTAAAAGCCATGCATGATAGCAACCTTTTATGACACACAATAACGTGACCTGCATAGTCCATCTAGATGGACTTCACAAGCTTCGCCACAAGCCTTACAAACCCCAATAAGCGGGATATTATTCGTACAAATTTGTAGAGCTCCACGTTCATCTTGGCTTCATTTGTCCTTATTCAATGATATTGCTTGAGATATTAAAAAGAACACGAAGCCAAGCGTTGTTATAATGTCAAATATTGATCAGTTGAAGTTCCACCTTCACATGATTTCATAAATTATAACATGGGGTTGTTTTTGATTTTTAATGTTATTGAATTGCAGAAATGACACATTTTTTAATTTCTAAAGTTGGATATATCAAAACGTGCCGTCGATCTGCAAGGCGGTAAAAAAGAACCAGATCGCTAGGTCCAAGCATTCTCATGTACGAGGAGATTGAAAACTTTGGCACTTATTTTGTCCTCTTTCTATTGAATTCAATGTCATCTTTTCTCATTTCCGCCTAAGCAAATATTTAATAGACCATTCCAAAATTTAGTCCACTAAAATCCGTTGAGAGTAGTTTGTCTGATATAAAGACATTTTTGTAAGGCCTATACCATCACATGTAATGAGTAAGTTGTTTATGATTGGCTAATACAGAATTTGACAGTGACCTCACTTAATCCGTTTTTAATGTTTGGATAAGTGAAAAATGTCCCACTTCTAAGGC
>JXSR01S009113.1:77596-93067 GCA_000969725.1 Ophiothrix spiculata
GCAAGTTAAGCATTATAGGCTATATTATACTGTGCCACATGCCTACATGTAACTATTTTCAAAATTTAACTGTTTAATTAATGCAAATATTTGTCTTTAAAAGGATATCTGCAGAAAACGTGAATTCAGATTCCAATACTAAGTAATGAAGCAATTTCATCGTTCATTAATATTTTTTGGAACACGCACGTCTCCGATAAAACGCTAATTTAGTAATTGGCATGCAATCGTAGTTACAATAATGCATATATAATACCGTCAGTTTTTGTACAAGGGATTAACCATTTATGTGCTGGAAATGGCAGGGAGACAAGATGTACGTACGATATTTTTACTGCAGTCAATCTTATTTTAGCAAGCTATCATTTCTGAAGACAATTTGGAGACATTTGGAGTTAAGTCTAACCTACACTTTTAAGATCCTTAAGAAACATGAATTATGGCCTTAACATTAGGTTACCAAATGTGATTAAAACCACCTTGTTCATGTACATTACGTGAAAATGTAATTGGTATAATCTGATGTTTCCTTCAACACGTGTTTTTGTATGAGTAGTTTCATGCACTAATTAGTACATAACATACTGACTGAATATCATATCAGCTATAAATGATGAGATTGCAGAATGGATTGGATAATTAAGGATATTTTGAATAACATAAGGTGAAAGATTTGATGACCATTTAAACACTATCGCAAAAATGACTCGAGCAATTTACATACTATACCAGGTTCGATTACAGCCCACTAGTCCGAAGGTTCGCCGGACTGGTGAACCTTAGGATTAGCGGACCTTTTTTAAATTTCGGACTAGCGGACCTTATTTCATTTTAGGACTAGCGAACTTTTTTCAAATTCGGACTAGCGAACCCTATTTTCGGACTGACGGACTTTTTTTTTAAATTCGGACTAACGAACCCTGAGGTACAGGAAAATACGCTTTCGGACTAGCGAGCCTTATTTCATTTTCGGACTAGCGAACCTTCGGAGTAGCGAACCTTCGGACTAGCGGGTAGTTATCCCAGGTTCGTAGTTAAGTGACTGACTCGAGACTATTGAAATTGCATGATGCCAGACTATCATGATTATTTCGTATTTTCTTGTTGTCAATCACCTTACCTTTTATGCCTATTGAACTATAAATTTTAGCGTGGTAATCGCTTGTTTATCAAATACTCTCTGCTGTTCAATGGCGCTTATGGTTTTAAGGTTTCAATGGCGTTCTATATAATATATAAATCACCATTTTACGAACAAATGATGATTTATATATGTGACTATCGAATCTCCAGTAAAGTCAGCCCCTATCAAATTTGTTATACTGCATGCTGATTCAAAAGAGGATATTTATACTTGCCTCAAGTTCACATGGCAAAAGGAAGTGGATTAATAAGCATGACATGTCCGAATATGTGAAACCAAAAAAGAAATCTTGCGATAAAAAATTTTACATTTCAAGTACATTTCCAGTTTGAAATCAAAAATTAAAAAAATGTTTGAGTTCAAATTAGGGCTGATATTTACAAGGAGTTTAAGAATGGTAAGAACATTCGGTTTTGTACGATGTAGCCCTATCATGTTTATTATTTACAGTACAGCATACACCATGCACATGGCACTTCCCAGGAACAAGTTGACAAGAACATCCCTTACGGTATCAGAGGGAATGGGCGGAAAGGAAATATGTTCACTAGCATGGTTAACGAAAGACATCAATTTCAGCTGGAGCTTGGCGTATTTATTACTGACTAGGTCAGCTAAACCAAGGCAAGTATTGGAATGAGTCAGATCCCAGGCTTGTGGCAGCCAGCCCTGTTCTGATCCATTTGCCAGGTAGGAGCTGTCACCGAGAGACCATGTTGTTACGTTTCTGCTCTTGAGTTCTAGATACCGTCCGTGGATTGGCAACATAGTCAGTAGTGACTTGCATTCAAGCAAGTTCCGATCTCAGAGCTGGTACTGTAATACAATGATTATTAACCCCCTGCTCTTAATAAATAAATGAATACCTCACACTGCAAACAAATGGAAGAGATTCCCGTTTTTAAAAATAAAATTTGAAATATATTAATCCATTATTGAGCTGTTCACCTGTTCCCCATCAACTGGTTAAAACAAATACATTTTAATCAAGTTGGGCATATTTTGACCATCTTTGATAAAATATACTCATTTGACCAATAGTTGTTTTCAGAACAGCCCAATTGTTGGTTTACATATTTAACCCAATGGTGGTAGAAATTCAATTTTACCAACATTGGCTAAAGTTTAACCAATATTAAATGCTAGGCAAAATGTTTTAACCATCCGATTTTTAACTCGGAATGTAGGGATTATGCAATATAAGAAATGGTGTCTTTTAAACATAACGATACAGCCATCAATTATCATGTTGATGTAAAATTACATGTCAGTCTGGGTGTACTGCAGGCACATAAAAACACAAAAACTTTATCATTGGGTAAGCATCAGAAACGTTATCTTCCGAATTAATTACACCGAAATCAAGCTATTGAGAACTATATTGATTATTATCTCTAACAACATTTCCGAAATGTGACATAAAGCATTTTGTAATCTTATAAGTTTAAACTTAAAAGTTTTATAATCACATTAAACAAAGCTATAACATTATTACGGTTCATAACCATGATAACGTTTCTGATTCGTACTCATACAGTATGTCAAAAATTACAATAAGTGACATAGATTAGACATTTGTTGTATCAGAGATTAATATTTAGTGTGACACCTTAATCCTCAAAGATGATTACGGCATGTGTCAGATATTAAAGTAAGAAAGATCACAATTATCAAGATTAGTATAGATGATTTG
This sequence comes from Ophiothrix spiculata, assembly GCA_000969725.1. NCBI lineage: Eukaryota > Metazoa > Echinodermata > Ophiuroidea > Amphilepidida > Ophiotrichidae > Ophiothrix > Ophiothrix spiculata. The sequence continues at coordinate 80,434 of JXSR01S009113.1, forward strand.
ATATGTTGACTATATGTGCACTATATAATTATAAACTGTAAGAAATTTAGCTCAATGTATAATGTTGCATTCAGTATGACACGATAATGAAGCAAGTCAAGTAGCTTATCATGTCCCGATGTTACTCTCACTGTTTTGTCATATGCCGTCTAATGTTTCCTGTTATAGTTTAAGTATTCCGCACTTTTTCGGGTCACTGTTATTAAAAAAAAACATAGGCTAGATAGACCTAGGTCGTGGTAACAGATTACGCATTTTCTTTGTTCTATTTTCGGATTTTTTTCTCCGACAGAGTATTTTACTATCAATATTTTTACAAGATCTAGATCCTGGCCTCAAAAATGACGAAATGTTGAGAAGAATACCTTTTTGTTCAAGTTGTGTCAAATTACCATGGTATTTGTTTAACCATTATTAATGTATCTTCTATTTATAGGTAGGGGTAAACATGCATCATGCATATATCATGAGCTAACGTTGTTATATGATTGGCCAAAATCGTCCCTGCTATGCTCGCGGGAAGTTTTAAACAAATCGTCATTGCCGCGGGAGTTTGTGCTGTTTAGCGATGGAATTTTATTGATATGTTCAATAAATGGTCCAATTCTGACTATTATATGGTCTGAATCTAGTCCAATAGGCCTAGTGTCCATGCGTTAAAGACAATAACAAATATCAAGGCAAACAACAAATTCCAACAAATACATTAGTCATAACGAAACTATTATGAGTATTTCAATCTCAGAGTGAAGGGTGAAATTCATTGTTAGGAAAGACAATTTATGAGTTTGAAAGCGCAGACAATCATGTATCTCTTCGTGGTCTGATCTCGAAAGATAATTTTATCATCGCTTTAGGTTTCTTCCTGTATGGCATTATAGCAGAATCATAATCATTACATGCAGTCTATACAACATTTTGCACAAAGTGGTTTTAGTGTTATCTTGAAGGTTTTATCGTCATAGACAATTATCTCCAAGCCATATTTAACTTTAGCCAAGGCTTTGGAAGGTTAACCATAATGCTTCTTGATAGTGCAGAGAACCTTTCCATGTAATTCTGTCTTCCTACTTTGGCGTTTCCTTTCCGATTACATATAATCCAGATCCAATCGCCGTGGAATCCTGTACTACCTTGTTTTACCACCTTACACTGTCCGTTTCCATGTTTGCCATGTACATGATTGTGATGGCTGCAGATGTTTCCATCACAGACCGTCTGCTGAACGCATTAAGCTTCAGTACTACCTAAAGTATGTTTTTGCAGTTTTAGGTCAGTGAATATTTCTGTGAACATTTCTACAAGATTTCTTTTCTACCTTTTTTCTCACTTGATGCCATTGCCAAATTTGCCATTTACTGACTATGTGTGTTTATTTATTCTCCATGAGTACATACGTATAGTCAAAATATATTGCGTGGTTGTTATCCACCGACCGACACTTGAAATTTGAAAATACTGAAAAGAATTTGGTCGGTTACAGAAAATACCAAACTCATCTCACAGAATTTAAACCGTGAAAGAAAGTATTGTGAAAGATGAATTATTTGGTTTCAATGTTGTTTTCGTTTATATTAATTATATACTGTGCAACATATGTGACCGTCCAGCCCAAACCAGCAGTAAATGCCAGCTTTTGTCATTTTCACTTTTTTAATTATTTGCAAAGACCATGCTTTAATGATTAAAATGACACTTAATGAACTTCACACGATTTCTAGAAGTCAAGTTATGGTCCGTCAAAGTTTGTTAGGGAGTAAAACGTATAACTAAGATAAACGCGTTCCAAAGTTTAGTAAGCCCTATATTTTCTGTTGATTGTCATAAGAATATACCAATTTATTTAACATTTCCTATCATTTTCTTGAAATGAAACTTTGCTGGTATTTTGTAGTAATCACTAGGATAATTTGTGAATCTGTCATAAAATCGATTTCGGCAAATTATGACCTTGACATGTATTTTCACCTGTAGCGCAAAATGAAGTTTCTGGCATTTACTGCTCATACGGGCTGGAAGGTCACATATATGCTTTTTCCTTTTTTAGACCTGGCGTTCAAAGCAAAACACAAGCTAGTGACTGTCGACTCATGTAAAATCTCTTTAGAACGTACATAAATACTCAAAGGTAATGTAGATTACCGAACTCAAAGAGTTAAATCGTGAAGTTTAATGCAGGTTTTCATTTTCCACCCGGGATTTTGCATTAATAAATTAAGTATCGATTTTCATTTGTTCATACCATACCAGATAGCCTCCATAAAGATAAAAACACTACAAACACAAATTTGTAATAGAGGAAATTGAACAATTTAATTGCCGTTTTCCAATTATCATTTAAAATTAATATACAGTCATAAAAATATCATTACAATGCTAAAACGTGCACTGCATAATAAGGTGGGTAAACACAAGCTATGCAAGCATGCACATGGGCAGTAAAACGCCCGCAGAGGCTGGGTACTAAAGTGCTACGGCCATCGGGTCACAGTGCAGACAGAAGTTGGTGAAATAAGGGCGTTGGTCGACCGAGGTGGACACGATAGGGTTGTCAACGGGTCGTGGCTACGCATCATAGAGGTGTAAAATAAGAATAGACCAAAAAAAAAAGTGGGTAAAGGAAAAAAGCGCCTATCCCCACTTACAAAATGACATCACGTTGTTTATGGTTTGTCCGTTTTGTTACCCAAAAGTTCAAGTTAAGAAAATACCAGAAGATCAATACATGTAGATAGTATTTATGGTAAATGGGTTTCAGCATTGGAATGGTAAGTGATTGGAGTTTTGTTTTAACGTAATTCAAATGTTGATATTAAATGATTGATCAAACTGAGTGACTGAACAATAGAATTTCAATTAAAACAATCCATAACGACGAGTCAGTCAGTATTTCAATTTTTTGTAACATGTGTAACTAGTTTCTCGGGTTATGTGGCGATTTGTAACACACATTTTGTCACACCAACATTTGGATATATTATACTACTGACAGTTGATGTGTTTTAAACAGTTTATCATTTATATCATATCATCCATTTAATGCATTTGTATTTGTTATTCTTTTCCACGTTTTAGATTTAGGCGAATTTATATATTCTTTATACATTAAACACTCTAACTGAACCAATATACGTTTGCCATAAACAGTAAACATAAAATACTAAATACAAATGATCTCTAAATTACTTTATATGCCAAGTACAATGTGCCATGTCTGCTGTGAGTCTTCTGTGGGTTCAAAGTACATGTGTTCACTGTTCACTGCAGCTTTCAAACTTTGCCAAACAAAGCAATCCTAGTACCTGGAGGGTAAGCGAGTAGCCATATCAATGAATGAAGGTATTCTATGCTTGACCTGTCGTCCTGGTATCTTTGTTTGTTGATATTGCTGGATTCAGGAGAAAAGGCTGGTGTCATGTCAAGTTTCCAAATACCATGAATAAATCAAAGCGAGCATGGTGTGTGGTGCCAAGTGTGCGATTAGCTCTTATTTTAACCGTTGTTTCCTGTAAAGATAAAACTTTGCATTTCTTTATAAAATCAATTTCATTTATGCAATTGACCTATATAATAACCAAAAGACCAACATTTATTGACACACACCCAATAGCACATAGGAAAAGAATAATTTAGATACAAGTTTCACAAACATGAGAAAGCAGTACACAAGCATGACAAGTTTCAAAACACGAGAACAGGTAACACGCGTTCAGAACTATTACACTTTTTAAACACCAGACACGTGTTCAACTTGTCAAAGAATAAAGGAATACTTCACATTTGCATGATTTGTGAACACTAATTTCATAAGAACGCATGAGTTCTTTTGAAATTAGTATTCCAAACAAAATGTCCAATTTTGAACATTAGTTTTAAATACTGAACTCATGAAAAGATGCCTCCTGATGCCCGTGTTCACGCAGGTGAAGGCATCCGAAGTGTTCAAAAGTTGATGTTTTGAATGCATACGTTCAAAATTTAACACTGACTCTGACGTCTAATGTGTTCAAATCATCAAATGTTTGAACACGTGTCAGGAGTTAAAAAGTGTAACAAATGTTTAGGAAAGATATGAGCAATGTTGAAATTTTCTGAAACTTTGAAGTGGTAGCTTTCTTATTTATAAACAGCATGCAGTGAGAATGCATTGTGAGTGTCAAAATTTGAAACCTCTGAACACTAGTGTTCGGCAAATTGTTCAGTGTAGAACTTTATTTGGCATGATTATCATAGCCTGTTGAAATGGGTTGAAAGTTCCCATCATAAGTGATACGCATAACCATGGTAACGGAATGGTTTTGCAAATATGACATAAAATCCAACATACAGGCATGGTCAAATGAATAAAACAAGAATCTAAGTAAGTAAATATGTCAAACTGCAAAACAAGAGTACTTAACATACTATTACAATTCGATATCTACATTATACGGTGCTCAAAAGTTAATTCAAGTTGTAGCAGGCTGAATGATATATTCATTTGCGCTCATAATCAGATCAAAGATGTTTATCAAGAAATTCCTGCGATGATCGGAATAAAACTTAGCACGCCGTGGTATAACGAGTACATTTCACAATAAAATGAAAGTCACCTTCAACTTCTTCGAGTCTGTCATCAGACCAAAAAAACCACTTGGTTTTCGTGATCTTTCTTTAGAGCGTATGGTTGAACTTCATTCTGTAGTTAGTTTCTTGTAATACGACTACTTGTACTTTTAGCATGTTTTAATGGTTATTGAACCTTTCCATGCAAATGTTCACAACATTTGATGTTCAATTAATTCAGTATTCGCCTCAGTAAGAACTTGAGCCCACGTCTGTACTGACTCATCAACCTCCGATGAACTCCAAAGTCACGTGTACGATTTTTAGATCAGCATTAAAATGGTTAAGGAAAATATATGCTGAGAAGGCTATCATATTCACGCATATAAGCATGGTAAGTAGCTGAACTTTAAATGTGAGTGAGACTTTGAGTAAATATTCTAAATCAACAACCAAATATTTATATTGCAAATCACCGTATATAATTTGTGTAAAAAAAAAGCCAAGGTACATTTTGCACAGGTGTGCAAAATAAGATTGAAGATGTATGCGTAAGAGATTTTGGAACACATTATTTATCTTACAAAATGTCACTTTATGGACAACCTCATCTTGCGTTCAACCTATATGAAATATTGTCATTTTTGAAGCTTTTAAATTTATGATTTAAGCTTAAATCAGCATGATCAGCAGAGAGTCCTTGTGATTCAGTGTTAAGAGTGCAAGCAAATAAACCCGGAGTCAGTTGGTTCTACAGCAAACTAAACTCTACACAGGAATCTTGTGGCAACAATTAATAGTACTAACAATATGAGATATTGTGTTTGAAGTCTAGCCTCTGAGGAGTGGGATCGGAGTCATCTAGATGTAAATATGAAATATACGTAAATTGTTTGTCTGTTTGTTTTTATCCAGGTTGGTCTGTAGTATATAGACAACATGGGTGTAAATGATAGAACGCCAGACCTATGCGAAATAAGATTGGTTGATGATAGGCTTACAATTAAGTTGAATTCAGACAGAATTCTACAAAATGTAGCAAGTTTGTAGCCTTCACTATGCACTATACGATACGAGTTGAGTTGAAGTGGATTGTAAGCTTACTATGTCAGTATGTATGGATCATATTTGATATTTTTTTCTAATACCCTTGAACATACGCGCCGTGGCTACAGAGCAGCTAGGCGCTTCTACAATATCTAACCTCCACGAGTCCACATCCATTTTCACCCACCAAACCCCACCTACCATAACATATCTGGGTGTCTGAAGTATAATGCTGCTTTCATACTTATATTGCCGCTTTGCAGCTTTGTATTACACTCTGTATGAGTTCCAATGTCATCTGATATTACAAAATTTACACTTTTGACACCAGTATTTTCTTCTGAATAAAAAGGTTCACCTTATTCAATCAGAATTGGATCATCTTTGATGATTGTGTTAAACATGGTTCAATTTTAAGCTATTCAATGCTCTCCGTTATTTATGCCCGTTATTTTGAGACTTTAACTGTTACAACACCAATTTTGTGTATCATATCTTCGAGTTTGTTTTCAGCTTCAATGGGGATTTCAAATGCCTAGTTATTGCTCTAGCTAGCCATATTGTTAAAATCCATTTTGAGCCAAAATTCAAACTTGCCATACGTCATGCTTGTATTTGGCTTTAGAGTGCAATTCACGACGGGTTAGCTTAGACAATGCATTGTAAATAATGTCTGCAGTACATGTTGAAAATATCTAGCACTTGTACTAGCGTCTCCTCAGGAAACCAAAATACTATGGCCTCTGTGAACCCAAGCTTGTTGGCACGATTGTACATAATACACATGAATTCGTATTGTAAAACAAGTAAAACTGTCTGGGTAAAGTGGCAGCGCCTATATCATGTACATAAGCGGATGATACCGTCATAGAGTCAGGGCGTATATTGCATTAAATGTGCTTAAAACAATAGAAAAATATATGCTAGCCGGGTTACTTTATCAAAATGTGTTTGTGCATTTCTCAGCTAAAGATGCAATTTTACCATTTTTTTACCCTAGTCATTGCTAGTAGGTATACCAGGTTGTTGCAATATTTGTTTAATTGATACTGGTTGGAAAGAGCAAATTGCATCCTTTCACTCAAAATGATTTCAGTAACAAGAGGTATATAGAATAAATGAGGATGACTATATAATAGTAATTGCTTAACTCAATATGAAGCATAACGCACTCTAAAATGCTGTTACCATTTTCTTAAAGTGATTAAATTCAAGTTCAAGGGATTTCGTGGATTGAACACCTGCAAATTACTAACCAAGTAACAAAGATGTTTAGATGTTTGGTTGCAAAGTTACAGTCAAATCTGAAGTTTATGGCGGCTGATTCTGAAAAACATATAACCTCTTACCAACATTACCAGGGGGGGGGGGGGGGTAGAAATTCAACCTTTGACGCGATTTTTAGCTTGTTATCATTCAATGTCCTAATGCATCTAATATCCCGGGCGTAATGTACAATGTCGAAGCTAAGGTACTTGACGGGTCACATATAACAGACTGCATGTAAAATGTTAAAACCTAAGGTTTAATACCCAATTCATTATAGCTTTATAAAAGTTTTGTCAACCTCTTAAAAGATCGCTAAATTAGTAACAGCCAAAAAGACTTTAAAAAAAGTGCGTCTTGCCATTTTTTAGCATGTTTAGATAGCAATGTTGCATGTTGTTCATAATTCATTGGCGTAATTAATTTCTAAAAAATAATTATACATGTATGCATATTGTATAAATTAAATATTTAGTATGTGAATTTAACACGAACATGATGAAAAAACAAGTTTTTGATCTCCTTTACCTTATCAATGAAATGTCAAAACCAAGGTTCATAGATTCTTAAAACCTTGAAACTTGATTTATAGAAATAGCGACACCAATAATGTGCATTTGGCTATATGGATATACCTTAATAATAGTAATCAAACAGCGGTGTATCAATTACAAAACAAGATTACTATAGATGATTACTATGCCCTACAAATTTGTGTCCAATAAGTGTTCTTTTTCGTGATTAAGCATTTTTTATTTTATTATGTGAGATATTTTGAACAATGTACAAATATATTTATTCATAATATTATTTCAGGAAGAACACCTGCAACAAAATGTTAGAAATAATTGAAGTTATGAAAGAGTACCCAGCCTGTGGTAGAAATCGTTGCCGGTAAATTCGGTTATTCTATGGCTGTGAATATCTGTAGGTAGCAAAGAAATTAGCACATTAAATGCAAATGTCTCAAATCATAAAAAAGACATGTTTTCTGATTCTACATACATGTTCTACTACTAATATTTGTTTCCAACTGTAAAGTAATCAATATTATTTGTTCCAACGGGATGCTAGCTGCTACCCAAGGCGCTGACGAACATGCCTGCATCATACTATTCCGATGGGAGTTGCGTTTTCTCCGCTTCAGTTTGCATACACGGTTATTAAGAGACATTCACTATGTGCTGCTGTTATAAGACAGAAAAATGTCATCGCTTTAATTTTACCCAAAATGTATTTTACCTATTGATGAGGTTTCTGCAAGTCATGCTTATGACTAGGCTGTCTTCACTTTGTATCTTATTTTGCATGGTATGTAACTGCTTTGATGAAATATGTTTAGGATCACAGATCCGAAAAAGCATCTTCAAAAGGCTCTCTGTCGAGTCGCGTGTTTGTATTACTACTGAGTGTAGAAATAAATAATATTGGTCTACAGTCGAGTCGCCACATTGATGGCAAATTCAATTTAGTAGAGTGTTATGCAGCATCAGTCAGTGACAGACTGTATCTATAATAACACAGGTGTGTGATTTCCTTATTTGCATATTATAATTATTGAAGACTGAAATAATTGCTTGTAAGCTTGATTTGATTTATTTGAACTTATTTGCTCGACGAAGATTGCTCCTTCGTGTTAATAACAACGATGTCACACATTTTTGTATATGAAAATCTTGTATGCGGTTGATACTTTGATGAGATTTTTCTCTTTTACAAATTATTCATAGCATATCATGCCTTTCACGTTTAACTAAATTACCGTCATGAGAGTATGAAAGGTTTTGCGAAGTTATACATGTATCATTCAAATTTATTTGCTACATCAGGATTTGGTCTTGGGTTCTAATGATCAGGATTTAATTATGGGGTATAATGCAATGATATGTCACAATACAAATCTACTACACAGTAAAAAATAATTACTCATATCGTGGTAAAAAGGGAACTCGCGTCTTCTGTGTAAACTTAACCTGTACTAAAATGGTAAACAATTGCCCTGTTTTTGGTAATAAACTACCATCGGCAGTGGTAAAAGTTTACCATGGCTTGTAATAAACTACTGTACATCAGCAGTAGTACCAGCCATGGTAAACTTTTACCACAGCCGATGGTAGTTTATTACCAAAAACAGGGCATTTGTTTACCATTTTAGTAGAGGTTAAGTTTACACAGAAGACGCGAGTTCCCTTTTTACCCCGATATGAGTAATTGTTTTTTTACTGTGTAGTGCTGCAATTGTTTTAAACATTGTAAATCCAATTTAAGTCATATATTATGGACCGACTTACTGATAAGAAAGAAAATATCCCTAAACATGATGAATAAGACGTCATAAAAACTTATTACCGGACTTATTTATATATTTAAGTATAGCATTCATAGTGATGTTTTGTCAAGACTGTTAACATGGTTAAGTCTCCTATTTATTGTTAGGCTGACAGCATCGAGAAAAGTGCTTGTCAACTGTATCAATATCAGCTGATATAATAGTATAGCATGATACAGTTTTATTCCTATAATGACATACTGGAATCAATAATTCCAGCCAGTTTTAATGATGAAATAATTATCACACAAAATAATGCTATCGACATGATCGATGTTTTTGTTGTCCGGATAGTTGTTCCAGGCGAGCTATGTCAGCAATGATTACATTTGGTTTGTTATTCATTTGCTTAGTGCAAAAATGAAATAACGTTCGCCGGTCCGAAGGTGTATTTTCCTATACCAAACGGTTCTCCAGTCCGAATTTGAAAAAAAGGTCCGTCAATCCGAAAATAGGGTTACTAGTCCAAATAAAAAAAAAAGTTCGCTAGTCCGAAAATGAAAAAGGTCTGTTAGTCCGAAATTTAGACCTTGAAAGGTCCGCCAATCCGAAATTGAAAAAAAAGTTCGCTAGTCCGAAAATGAAATAAGGTTCGCTAATACGAAAATGAAAAAAAAAAGGTCCGCTGGTCCGAAAAAATTGGCTGCTAATCAACAAAACTAATCAATTTTCTTACTGACGAACCTTATTTTATTTTCGGACTAGCGAACCCTTATTATTTTCGGACTATTGTACCTTATTTCATTATCGGACTAGCGAACTTATTCTTTTTTCATTTTCGGACTGCTTTTATCAAGGTCAAAGTTATCTATAATCCATGCACGAACCTTCGGACTGTACTGGTGAACCTTCGCACTAGAGGGTTGTTATCCACCATTTAATGGAATTGCGACAGTTGGTTACCTTTCAAAAAGACTTCAAAAACAACTTCTGTCTGTTCTAATCTTGGCAATCTATAGTATACTGTTACACACACACACACACATTGTTGTGTGGTTCTTAAAACTCAGAGGCTCAGACTATCGGGCATGCATCTATATTTTGAGATAAACACGTTATTCATTATTCAACTAAACATAGCAATCGAAAATCTTTTCTCGAAGCCTTGAGATGACAAACATTAATATTTTCTTCCACATTTGTTATATTGTTACCTATATGTGCACAGCATCAGCGGTGAAATTCTTCATTCGTACATCTATTATCTTCGTCATAGAGTCTGATGCGTTCTAAAACCTAGGATATCATCTGATGTGAAATCCCCTGCAGTCTTTCATACGCTGCCATATTGGCTCGGCATATTATATTCATATTCTTTCCTATTTTCCCTTATCTTAGATGTGACCGCCTGCTAGGATCAGTAATAGAAGTCAGTCAGTAATATTGGCGGCTAATGCCATATGTAATGGACTCAACTGTTTTTGACAGCTATGGAAAGACAAGAATCCGAAGATTATAATATAATTATTAGGGTTCAACGTCATTTTTAAGTTCAACTGCGTTTATCATTTTGAAAAAAAGGTATAATATTGTATGCCGGTTTCTTGCGAAAGTTTTAGAAAACAGATTTTAGTAATAAAGCACGTAAATTGAACTCTTTTTATATTTTGTTTTTCATAAAAAGCATGTGTAAGTTTTTACTTTAAATTACTTAATATTAGTATTAATGCCATAACAAAGCAACACACACACACACACACAATCCATTGTAGGAATTTGCAATTGATTTTGTGCGTGTAATTTTCAATACAGTCTTATAGTCCCGGGGTCTTAGTTGCTTCGTTATTTGTTTTTTCAAAATTCCCTGAACCCGCCTTATCTGCGCAGTGACCTTTCAAGGTGGGGTATGCATTGCCATATCGTCACGCTACGTGTCTTTATAACCTTTTGGCCTACAAGCACAGCAGTGGAACAAAATATTCATCTCATTATAAATCCGCTGTGTAAATAAATGCCAAATAGCACGTACTCTTTGGCGTGAGGTGAAATTTAAATGTGTTACACATTATCATAAGTTGACATAGCGCTATACAATAAGATGCATAGATATAGTTTGCCTTACAGTGACGACAAGGCAGAGGAATGGTTTAAAGAGAGTAACTGAGCTGAGAGGAGACAGTACGTCGCTTTATCACTCTCCTACAGTTTTCTTGAACTTGAGATACGGTTCGTTGTGGCTCAGCGCACGTAGTGTTGGAAAAATATCAAATGACATCTAGCTAGTCTGATACTCTGGACCAATCCTACACAGTTTATGCCGTGCTCATTAATAACCCTCACTGCCGCATTAGCTTGAGGGAAAAGAAAAACAAGCAGAGCCTGAAATCGCACTAGGGACGGGTTGATGGAACCAAACTGTACATTATACAAGAAGCAATTGGATAGGAACTGCTCTGATCATGCACGATAAACCCTGAGTGACACCGTACCAACCAATCCAACTCTCACAACACGGCTGTCTCATCAATATTTTTGCGGGCGTTCTATTTCTTTATGAACTTGCTAAGCCACGACTAGCCAATATTAGCACGGCGTACTTGCATTTACCTACTCAAAAGCTGCTTGCTTATGTTGCCTGCACTACCCCGCTACACTGTAATAAGGCACTACCTTCGCGCCGGCGCACAGCCGTTTTCCGGCCCGTATAAAAATTTACTGATGCATCAGTGTTGACCCGCTGACAGCAAGGCAAGGGACATTTAAATATTACCACATATCTCTGTATGCTGTGAACAGTCAAGGCGTTTCTCATCTAACTCTGGACAGCGAAAAGCAACATGGAGCTCAGTGATATTGGGGAGAGAGTTTACGCTGCTGAATCACTATTAAACTGTCGGAATCGTAAGGTACGTAACTATTTAGAAACAACAACAACAATATGTTAATGCGTAGTATATATACTGTACATGTTTAGCAATGCATGCGCTATTGCTATAGCGCTGTTTAACCTGTGTGCTTAATATAGCCTTGTTTGTATTTTTCATTTCGCTCACACAGGGAAAAACTGAATACCTAGTCAAATGGAAGGGATGGTCGATCAAGTAAGTGAAATCTCTTTAACCTTGTCTACTCTATAGCATGTAAACCCTATACTCGTAGTAGTGAAATGTAATTTTATGATGTTTAACGTCATGGTCCTGTATTTACAGCTTAAACTAATATTATTACCCCTCTGTCCTACAGATACAGCACGTGGGAACCGGAAGATAACATACTCGATGCACGGTTGTTGGAGCAATATGGTGATAAGGGCGATAAGTAAGTAGAGAAACTCTTTAACCTTTTAGCACGCAAAGAATTAATCAAAATGGCGCGTATTTATTACTTCAGTTCGTGTTTAGTGTGCGGGGGCAATGTATTTTCTATCAACAGTTCGCACTTATCTGTTCCATACGGATTTTATTTTTATCACAGAGTTAAAGATAAAGACTCAACTACCGCAGACAA